>CM038391.1:145085411-145102506 GCA_021498475.1 Saguinus midas | reverse complement strand
CTCCACAGACAGCGTTTTCCAGACTTCCTTCAACACACGAGTTTAACTCTGTACATTGAATGCACACATTGAAAACCGTTCTGGTAGGTGGCTTCCTTTTGGTTTTAGAAGCAGAGAGTTCATTTTACAGAATATAATCCCATTCACTCAGGAATGTCCAAATGAGGCCCTTGCCAGAAACTTGTTTCTAACTCCTGAATCTAAAGGGAGATTTAGCTCACTTTGCTGAACAAATGCAAAGCAGCGCAATTTAAAGGATACGTTGTTTCTGTGTTTTAAGCAGAGTTTTACTGCTATTTCATTATATGCGGAATACTGCTGGAAAGCCTGTTTTGAGATCTCTCCACAGAAAGCGCTTTCCAGACTTCCCTTCAACACACAAGTTTAACTCTGTAAGTTGAATGCACACATTGAAAACCGTTCTGTTAGGTAGTTCCGTTTTGGTTTTAGAGGCAGAAAGTTCTCTTACAGTATATACTCCCATTCACTCACGAATGTCCAAACGCAGCTCTTGCCACAAACGTGTTTCTAACTACTGAATATATAGGGAGATTTAACTCACTTAGCTGAACAAACGCACAGCATAGCAGATTGAATGATACGTTGCTTCTGTGTTTTCGGCAGAGTTTTACTGCTATTTCGTTATATGCGGGAATACTGCTGGAAAGGCCTGTTTTGAGATCTCCACAGAAAGCGTTTCCAGACTTCCTTCAACACACGAGTTTAACTCTGTACATTGAATGCACACATTGTCAACCGTTCTGTTAGGTAGTTCCGCTTTTGGTTTTAGAAGCAGAAACATCTCCTTACAGCATATAATTCCATTCACTTATGAATGTCCAAACGCAGGTTTTGCCAGAAACGTGTTTCTAAGTCCTGAATGTAAAGGGAGATTTAAGTCACTTAGCTGAAAAAACGCACAGCATAGCAGATTGAATGATACGTTGCTTCTGTGTTTTCGCAGAGTTTTACTGCTATTTCGTATATGCGGAATACTGCTGGAAAGGCCTGTATTGAGATCTCTCCACAGAAAGCGCTTTCCAGACTTCCCTTCAACACACGAGTTTATCTGTGTAAGTTGAATGCACACATTGACAACCGTTCTGTTAGGTCGATTTGTTTTGGTTTTAGTAACAGAGACTTTTCCTTACAGCATATACTCCCATTCACTGAGAAATGTGCAATCCCAGCTCTTGCCAGAAACCTGTTTCTAACTCCTGAATCTGAAGGGAGATTTAACTCACTTAGCTGAACAAACGCACAGCAGACCACATTGAATGATACGTTGTTTCTGTGTTTTAGGCAGAGTTTTACTGCTATTTCATTTTATGCGGAGATACTGCTGGAAAGCCTGTTTTGAGATCTCTGCACAGAAATTATTTCCAGATTTTCCTCACAGAGAAGAGTTTAACTCTGTGTTGAATGCACACATTGACAACCGCTCTGTTAGGTAGCTCTAGTTTGGTTTTAGAAGCTGAGAGTTCTCCTTACAGCATATACTCCCAGTCACTCAGGAATGTCCAAACACAGCTCTTGCCAGAAATGTGTTTCTAACTCCTGAATATAAAGGGAGATTCAACTCACTTGGCATAACAAACGCACAGCAGATCAGATTGAAGGATACGTTGCTTCTGTGTTTTAGGCAGATGTTTACTGCTATTTCATATATGCGGAATACTGCTGGAAAAGACTGTTTTGAGATCTCTCCACAGAAAGCGTTTCCAGACTTCCGCTTCAACACAAGAGATTAACTCTGTTTTGGTTTCAGAAGCAGAAAGTTCTCCTTACAGCATACACTGCCATTCACTCAGGAATGTCCAAACGCAGCTCTTGCCAGAAACCTGTTTCTAACTCCTGAATCTAAAGGGAGATTTAACTCACTTAGCTGAACAAACACACAGCAGAGCAGATTGAAGGATACATTGCTTCTGTGTTTTAGGCAGAGTTTTACCGCTATTTCATTTTATGCGGTATACTGCTGGAAGGGCCTGATCTGAGATCTCTCCACAGAAAGCGCTTTCCAGACTTCCCTTCAACACAAGAGATTAACTCTGTTTTGGTTTCAGAAGCAGAAAGTTCTCCTTACAGCATACACTGCCATTCACTCAGGAATGTCCAAACGCAGCTCTTGCCAGAAACCTGTTTCTAACTCCTGAATCTAAAGGGAGATTTAACTCACTTAGCTGAACAAACACACAGCAGAGCAGATTGAAGGATACATTGCTTCTGTGTTTTAGGCAGAGTTTTACCGCTATTTCATTTTATGCGGTATACTGCTGGAAGGGCCTGATCTGAGATCTCTCCACAGAAAGCGCTTTCCAGACTTCCCTTCAACACAAGAGATTAACTCTGTTTTGGTTTTAGAAGCTGAGAGTTCTCCTTACAGCATACACTGCCATTCACTCAGGAATGTCCAAACGCAGCTCTTGCCAGAAACGTGTTTCTAACTCCTGAATCTAAAGGAGATTTAACTCACTTAGATGAACAAACGCACAGCAGATCAGATTGAAGGATACGTTGTTCTGTGTTTTAGGCAGAGTTTTACTGCTATTTCATTATATGCGGAATACTCCTGGAAAGGCCTCTTTGAGATCTCTCCACAGAAAGCGTTTCCAGACTTCTTCAACACACGAGTTTAACCCTGTAAGTTGAATGCACACATTGACAACTATTCTGTAAGGGAGCTCCGTTTTGGTTTTAGAAGCAGACAGTTCTCTTACAGCATATACTCCATTCACTCAGGAATGTCTAAACGCAGCTCTTGCCAGGAACGTGTTTCTAACTCCTGAATCTGAAGGAGATTTAACTCACTTAGATGAACAAACGCACAGCAGAGTAGATTTAAGGATACGTTGTTTCTGTGTTTTAGGCAGAGTTTTACTGCTATTTCGTATATGCGGAATACTCCTGGAAAGGCCTCTTTGAGATCTCTCCACAGAACGCTTTCCAGACATTCTTCTCAAAACACGAGTTTAACTCTGTGTTGAATGCACACATTGACAACCATTCTGTTAGGTAGTTCCGCTTTTGGTTTTAGAAGCAGAAATTTCTCCTTACAGTATATACTCTTATTCCCTCACGAATGTCCAAACGCAGCTCTTGCCAGAAACGTGTTTCTAACTGCTGAATCCAAAGGGAGATTTTCCTCACAGAGAAGAGTTTAACTCTGTAAGTTGAATGCACACATTGACAACCATTCTATTTGGTAGCTCCTTTTGGTTTTAGAAGCAGAGAGTTCTTTTTACAGCATATACTCCCATTCACTCAGGAATGTCCAAACGCTGCTCTTGCCAGAAATGTGTTACTAACTCCTGAATCTAAAGAAATATTTAGATCACTTAGCCAAACAAACCCACAGCAGAGCAGATTGAAGGATACATTGCTTCTGTGTTTTAAGCAGAGTTTTACTGCTATTTCATATGCGGAATACAGCTGGAAAGGCCTGTTTTGAGATCTCTCCGCAGAAAGTGTTTCCAGACTTCTTCAACACACGAGTTTAACCCTGTAAGTTGAATGCACACATTGACATCCTTTCTGTTAGGTAGTTCCGTTTTGGTTTTAGAAGCAGAAATTTCTCCTTACAGCATATACTCCCATTCACTCAGGAATGTCTAAACGCAGCTCTTGCCAGGAACGTGTTTCTAACTGCTGAATCCAAAGGGAGATTTTCCTCACTTAGCAGAACAAACGCACAGCAGAGTAGATTTAAGGATACGTTGCTTCTGTGTTTTAAGCAGAGGTTTACTGCTATTTCGTTTTATGTGGATATACTGCTGGAAAGGCCCGTTTTGAGATCTCTCCACAGAAAGCGTTTCCAGACTTCCCTTCAACACACGAGTTTAACCCTGTAAGTTGAATGCACACATTGACAACCGTTCTGTTAGGTAGCTTTGTTTTGGTTTTAGAAGCAGAGAGTTCTTTTTACAGCATATACTCCCATTCACTCAGGAATGTCCAAATGCAGCTCTTGCCAGAAACGTGTTTCTCACTCATGAATCTAAAGAATGATTTCACTCACTAAGCTGAACAAAAGCAGAGCAGAGCAGATTGAAGGATATTTTGCTTCTGTGTTTTAGACAGAGTTTTACTGCTATTTCGTTATATGCGGGAATACTGCTGGAAAGCCCTGTTTTGAGATCTCTCCACAGACAGCGTTTCCAGACTTCCCGTACAACACACGAGTTTAACTCTGTAAGTTGAATGCACACATTGACAACTGTTCTGTTATGTAGCACCGTTTTGATTTTAGAAGCAGAGAGTTCTCCATAAAGCATATACTTCCATTCACTCAGGAATGTCCAAACGCTGCTCTTGCCAGAAATGTGTTTCTAACTCCTAAATCTAAAGGAAGATTTAACTCACTTAGATGAACAAACGCAAAGCAGAGCAGAGCAGATTGAAGGATATTTTGCTTCTGTGTTTTAGACAGAGTTTTACTGCTATTTCGTTATATGCGTGAATACTGCTGGAAAGGCCTGTTTTGAGAATTCTCCACAGAAAGCGTTTTCAGACTTTCCCTTCAACACATGAGTTTAACTCTAATTAGAATGCACACATTGACATCCTTTCTGTTAGGTAGTCTGCATTGGTTTTAGAAGCAGAGAGTTCTTTTACAGCATATACTCCCATTCACTCTGGGATGTCCAATGCCGCTATTGCCAGAAACATTTTTCTGACTCCTGAATCTAAAGAATGATTTCACTCACTAAGCTGAACAAAAGCAGAGCAGAGCAGATTTAAGGATACGTTGTTTCTGTGTTCTAGACAGAGTTTTACGGCTATTTCGTTATATGCGGGAATACTGCTGGGAAGCCCTGTTTTGAGATCTCTCCGCAGAAAGTGTTTCCAGACTTCCCCTTCAACACACGAGTTTAACTCTGTAAGTTGAATGCACACATTGACAACCATTCTATTTGGTAGCTCCCTTTTGGTTTTAGCTGCAGAGTGTTCTCCTTACAGCATATACTCCCATTCACTCAGGAATGTCCAAACGCAGCTCTTGCCAGAAACGTTTTTCTAATTCCTGAATCTAAAGGGAGATTTAACTCACTTAGATGAACAAACGCAAAGCAGAGCAGACTGAAGGATACGTTGCTTTTGGATTTTAGGCAGAGTTTTATTGCAATTTCATATATGCGGAATACTGCTGGAAAGGCCTGTTTTGAGAATTCTCCACAGAAAGCGTTTTCAGACTTTCCCTTCAACACACGACTTTAACTCTCTAATTAGAATGCACACATTGAAAACCGTTCTCTTAGGTGGCTTCCTTTTGGTTTTAGAAGCAGAGAGTTCATTTTACAGAATATAATCCCATTCACTCAGGAATGTCCAAATGAGGCCCTTGCCAGAAACTTGTTTCTAACTCCTGAATCTAAAGGGAGATTTAGCTCACTTTGCTGAACAAATGCAAAGCAGCGCAATTTAAAGGATACGTTGCTTCTGTGTTTTAAGCAGAGTTTTACTGCTATTTCATTATATGCGGGAATACTGCTGGAAAGGCGAGTTTTGAGACCTCTCCACAGAAAGCGTTTCCAGACTTCCTTTTCAACACACGAGTTTAACTCTGTAAGTTGAATGCACACATTGAAAACCGTTCTGTTAGGTAGTTCCGTTTTGGTTTTAGAGGCAGAAAGTTCTCTTACAGTATATACTCCCATTCACTCACGAATGTCCAAACGCAGCTCTTGCCACAAACGTGTTTCTAACTACTGAATATATAGGGAGATTTAACTCACTTAGCTGAACAAACGCACAGTAGAGCAGATTGAAGTATACGTTGCTTCTGTGTTTTAGGCAGAGCTTTACTGCTATTTCCTTATAAGCGGGAATACTGCTGGAAAGGCCTGTTTTGAGATCTCTCCACAGAAAGCGTTTCCAGACTTCCTTTTCAACACACGAGTTTAACTCTGTACATTGAATGCACACATTGTCAACCGTTCTGTTAGGTAGTTCCGCTTTTGGTTTTAGAAGCAGAAACATCTCCGTACAGCATATAATTCCATTCACTTATGAATGTCCAAACGCAGGTTTTGCCAGAAACGTGTTTCTAAGTCCTGAATGTAAAGGGAGATTTAAGTCACTTAGCTGAAAAAACGCACAGCATAGCAGATTGAATGATACGTTGCTTCTGTGTTTTCGGCAGAGTTTTACTGCTATTTCATATATGCGGAATACTGCTGGAAAGGCCTGTATTGAGATCTCCACAGAAAGCGTTTCCACACTTCCCTTCAACACACGAGTTTAACTCTGTACATTGAATGCACACATTGACAACCGTTCTGTTAGGTCGATTTGTTTTGGTTTTAGTAACAGAGACTTTTCCTTACAGCATATACTCCCATTCACTGAGAAATGTGCAATCCCAGCTCTTGCCAGAAACCTGTTTCTAACTCCTGAATCTGAAGGGAGATTTAACTCACTTAGCTGAACAAACGCACAGCAGACCACATTGAATGATACGTTGTTTCTGTGTTTTAGGCAGAGTTTTACTGCTATTTCATTTTATGCGGGGATACTGCTGGAAAAGCCTCTTTGGAGATCTCTGCACAGAAATTATTTCCAGATTTTCCCTCACAGAGAAGAGTTTAACTCTGTAAGTTGAATGCACACATTGACAACCGTTCTGTTAGGTAGCTCTAGTTTGGTTTTAGAAGCTGAGAGTTCTCCTTACAGCATATACTCCCAGTCACTCAGGAATGTCCAAACACAGCTCTTGCCAGAAATGTGTTTCTAACTCCTGAATATAAAGGGAGATTCAACTCACTTGGCATAACAAACGCACAGCAGATCAGATTGAAGGATACGTTGCTTCTGTGTTTTAGGCAGATGTTTACTGCTATTTCGTTATATGCGGGAATACTGCTGGAAAAGACTGTTTTGAGATCTCTCCACAGAAAGCGTTTCCAGACTTCCGCTTCAACACAAGAGATTAACTCTGTTTTGGTTTCAGAAGCAGAAAGTTCTCCTTACAGCATACACTGCCATTCACTCAGGAATGTCCAAACGCAGCTCTTGCCAGAAACCTGTTTCTAACTCCTGAATCTAAAGGGAGATTTAACTCACTTAGCTGAACAAACACACAGCAGAGCAGATTGAAGGATACCTTGCTTCTGTGTTTTAGGCAGAGTTTTACCGCTATTTCATTTTATGCGGTATACTGCTGGAAGGGCCTGATCTGAGATCTCTCCACAGAAAGCGTTTCCATACTTCCCTTCAACACACGCTTTAACTCTGTAAGTTGAATGCACACATTGACAACCGTACTGTTAGGGAACTCCATTTTGGTTTTAGAAGCAGACAGTTCTCTTTACAGCATATACTCCCATTCACTCAGGAATGTCCAAACGCAGCTCTTGCCAGAAACGTGTTTCTAACGCCTGAATGTAAAGGGAGATTTAACTCACTTAGCATAACAAACACGCAGGAGAGCAGCTTGAAGGATACCTTGCTTCTGTGTTTTAGGCAGAGTTTTAGTGCTATTTCGTTATATGCGGGAATACTCCTGGAAAGGCCTCTTTTGAGATCTCTCCACAGAAAGCGTTTCCAGACTTCCCGTACAACACACGAGTTTAACTCTGTAAGTTGAATGCACACATTGACAACTATTCTGTAAGGGAGCTCCGTTTTGGTTTTAGAAGCAGAAATTTCTCCTTACAGTATATACTCTTATTCCCTCACGAATGTCCAAACGCAGCTCTTGCCAGAAACGTGTTTCTAACTGCTGAATCCAAAGGGAGATTTTCCTCACAGAGAAGAGTTTAACTCTGTACATTGAATGCACACATTGACAACCGCTCTGTTAGGTAGTTCCGTTTTGGTTTTAGAAGCAGAAATTTCTCCTTACAGCATACACTGCCATTCACTCAGGAATGTCCAAACGCAGGTTTTGCCAGAAACGTGTTTCTAACTGCTGAATCCAAAGGGAGATTTAACTCACTTAGCTGAAAAACGCACAGCATAGCAGATTGAATGATACGTTGTTTCTGTGTTTTAAGCAGAGGTTTACTGCTATTTCGTTTTATGTGGATATACTGCTGGAAAGGCCTGTTTTGAGATCTCTCCACAGACAGCGTTTCCAGACTTCCCGTACAACACACGAGTTTAACTCTGTAAGTTGAATGCACCCATTGAGAACCGTTCTGTTAGGTAGTTCCGTTTTGGTTTTAGAAGCAGAAATTTCTCCTTACAGCATATACTCCCATTCACTCAGGAATGTCTAAACGCAGCTCTTGCCAGGAACGTGTTTCTAACTGCTGAATCCAAAGGGAGATTTTCCTCACTTAGCAGAACAAACGCACAGCAGAGTAGATTTAAGGATACGTTGCTTCTGTGTTTTAAGCAGAGGTTTACTGCTATTTCATTTTATGTGGATATACTGCTGGAAAGGCCCGTTTTGAGATCTCTCCACAGAAAGCGTTTCCAGACTTCCTCTTCAACACACGAGTTTAACCCTGTAAGTTGAATGCACACATTGACAACCATTCTGTTAGGTAGCTTTGTTTTGGTTTTAGAAGCAGAGAGTTCTTTTTACAGCATATACTCCCATTCACTCAGGAATGTCCAAATGCAGCTCTTGCCAGAAACGTGTTTCTCACTCATGAATCTAAAGAATGATTTCACTCACTAAGCTGAACAAAAGCAGAGCAGAGCAGATTCAGAGATACGTTGTTCTGTGTTTTAAGCAGAGGTTTACTGCTATTTCTATATGCGGAATACTGCTGGAAAGCCTGTTTTGAGATCTCCACAGAAAGCGTTTTCAGACTTTCCTTCAACACACGAGTTTAACTCTGTGTTGAATGCACACATTGACAACTATTCTGTAAGGGAGCTCCGTTTTGGTTTTAGAAGCAGAGAGTTCTCCATAAAGCATATACTTCCATTCACTCAGGAATGTCTAAACGCAGCTCTTGCCAGAACGTGTTTCTAACTGCTGAATCCAAAGGGAGATTTAACTCACTTAGTTGAACAAGCACAGCAGTGCAGATTTAAGGATACGTTGTTCTATGTTTTAGGCACAGTTTTACTGCTATTTCATTTTATGCGGTATACTGCTGGAAAGCCTGTTTTGAGAATTCTCCACAGAAAGCGTTTCCAGACTTCCCTTCAACACACAAGTTTAACTCTGTAAGTTGAATGCACACATTGAAAACCGTTCTCTTAGGTGGCTTCCTTTTGGTTTTAGAAGCAGAAAGTTCTCTTACAGTATATACTCCCATTCACTCAGGAATGTCTAAACGCAGCTCTTGCCAGGAACGTGTTTCTAACTGCTGAATCCAAAGGGAGATTTACCTCACTTAGCAGAACAAACGCACAGCAGAGTAGATTTAAGGATACGTTGCTTCTGTGTTTTAGACAGAGTTTTACTGCTATTTCGTTATATGCGGGAATACTGCTGGAAAGGCCTGTTTTGAGAATTCTCCACAGAAAGCGTTTTCAGACTTTCCTTCAACACATGAGTTTAACTCTAATTAGAATGCACACATTGACATCCTTTCTGTTAGGTAGCTCCGTATTGGTTTTAGAAGCAGAGAGTTCTTTTTACAGCATATACTCCCATTCACTCTGGGATGTCCAAATGCCGCTATTGCCAGAAACATTTTTCTGACTCCTGAATCTAAAGGGAGATTTAACTCACTTAGTTGAACAAGCGCACAGCAGTGCAGATTTAAGGATACGTTGCTTCTGTGTTCTAGGCAGAGTTTTACTGCTATTTCGTATATGCGGGAATACAGCTGGAAAGGCCTGTTTTGAGATCTCTCCAGAAAGTGTTTCCAGACTTCCCCTTCAACACACGAGTTTAACTCTGTAAGTTGAATGCACACATTGAAAACCGTTCTCTTAGGTGGCTTCCTTTGGTTTTAGCTGCAGAGTGTTCTCCTTACAGCATATACTCCCATTCACTCAGGAATGTCCAAACGCAGCTCTTGCCAGAAACGTTTTTCTAATTCCTGAATCTAAAGGGAGATTTAACTCACTTAGATGAACAAACGCAAAGCAGAGCAGACTGAAGGATACGTTGCTTCTGTGTTTTAGGCAGAGTTTTACTGCTATTTCGTTATATGCGGGAATACAGCTGGAAAGGCCTGTTTTGAGATCTCTCCGCAGAAAGTGTTTCCAGACTTCCCCTTCAACACACGAGTTTAACTCTGTAAGTTGAATGCACACATTGACAACCATTCTATTTGGTAGCTCCTTTGGTTTTAGAAGCAGAGAGTTCTTTTACAGCATATACTCCCATTCACTCAGGAATGTCCAAATGCAGCTCTTGCCAGAAACGTGTTTCTCACTCATGAATCTAAAGAATGATTTCACTCACTAAGCTGAACAAAAGCAGAGCAGACTGAAGGATACGTTGCTTCTGTGTTTTCGCAGAGTTTTACTGTTATTTCGTTATATGCGGAATACTGCTGAAAGGCCTGTTTTGAGATCTCCACAGAAAGTGTTTCCAGACTTCCTTCAACACATGAGTTTAACTCTAATTAGAATGCACACATTGACAACCGTTCTGTTAGGTAGTCTGCATTGGTTTTAGAAGCAGAGAGTTCTTTTACAGCATATACTCCCATTCACTCACGAATGTCCAAACGCTGCTCTTGCCAGAAACGTGTTTCTAACTACTGAATATATAGGGAGATTTAACTCACTTAGTTGAACAAGCACAGCAGTGCAGATTTAAGGATACGTTGCTTTTGGATTTTAGGCAGAGTTTTACTGCTATTTCTATATGCGGAATACAGCTGGAAAGGCCTGTTTTGAGATCTCTCCACAGAAAGCGTTTCCACACTTCCCTTCAACACACGAGTTTAACTCTGTACATTGAATGCACACATTGAAAACCGTTCTTAGGTGGCTTCCTTTGGTTTTAGAAGCAGAGAGTTCATTTTACAGAATATAATCCCATTCACTCAGGAATGTCCAAATGAGGCCCTTGCCAGAAACTTGTTTCTAACTCCTGAATCTAAAGGGAGATTTAGCTCACTTTGTTGAACAAATGCAAAGCAGCGCAATTTAAAGGATACGTTGTTTCTGTGTTTTAAGCAGAGTTTTACTGCTATTTCATTATATGCGGAATACTGCTGAAAGGCGAGTTTTGAGACCTCTCCACAGAAAGCTGCCTCCAGACTTCCCTTCAACACACAAGTTTAACTCTGTAAGTTGAATGCACACATTGAAAACCGTTCTGTTAGGTAGTTCCGCTTTTGGTTTTAGAGGCAGAAAGTTCTCTTACAGTATATACTCCCATTCACTCAGGAATGTCCAAATGCAGCTCTTGCCACAAACGTGTTTCTAACTGCTGAATCCAAAGGGAGATTTAGCTCACTTTGCTGAACAAATGCAAAGCAGCAATTTAAAGGATACGTTGTTTCTGTGTTTTAGACAGAGTTTTACTGCTATTTCATATATGCGGAATACTGCTGAAAGGCCTGTTTTGAGATCTCCACAGAAAGCGCCTCCAGACTTCCCTTCAACACACGACTTTAACTCTCTAATTAGAATGCACACATTGAAAACCGTTCTGTTAGGTAGTTCCGTTTTGGTTTTAGAAGCAGAAAGTTCTCTTACAGTATATACTCCCATTCACTGAGAAATGTGCAATCCCAGCTCTTGCCAGAAACGTGTTTCTAACTCCTGAATCTAAAGAAATATTTAGATCACTTAGCTGAACAAACGCACAGTAGAGCAGATTGAAGTATACGTTGTTTCTGTGTTTTAGGCAGAGCTTTACTGCTATTTCCTTATAAGCGGAATACTGCTGGAAAGGCCTGTTTTGAGATCTCTCCACGAAAGCGCTTCCAGACTTCCTTTTCAACACACGAGTTTAACTCTGTACATTGAATGCACACATTGTCAACCGTTCTGTTAGGTAGTTCCGCTTTTGGTTTTAGAAGCAGAAACATCTCCGAACAGCATATAATTCCATTCACTTATGAATGTCCAAACGCAGGTTTTGCCAGAAACGTGTTTCTAAGTCCTGAATGTAAAGGGAGATTTAAGTCACTTAGCTGAAAAAACGCACAGCATAGCAGATTGAATGATACGTTGTTTCTGTGTTTTAGGCAGAGTTTTACTGCTATTTCATATATGCGGAATACTGCTGGAAAGGCCTGTTTTGAGATCTCCACAGAAAGCGTTTCCACACTTCCCCTTCAACACACGAGTTTATCTGTGTAAGTTGAATGCACACATTGACAACCGTTCTGTTAGGTCGATTTGTTTTGGTTTTAGTAACAGAGACTTTTCCTTACAGCATATACTCCCATTCACTGAGAAATGTGCAATCCCAGCTCTTGCCAGAAACCTGTTTCTAACTCCTGAATCTGAAGGGAGATTTAACTCACTTAGCTGAACAAACGCACAGCAGACCACATTGAATGATACGTTGTTTCTGTGTTTTAGGCAGAGTTTTACTGCTATTTCATTTTATGCGGGGATACTGCCGGAAAAGCCTCTTTGGAGATCTCTGCACAGAAATTATTTCCAGATTTTCCCTCACAGAGAAGAGTTTAACTCTGTAAGTTGAATGCACACATTGACAACCGTTCTGTTAGGTAGCTCTAGTTTGGTTTTAGAAGCTGAGAGTTCTCCTTACAGCATATACTCCCAGTCACTCAGGAATGTCCAAACACAGCTCTTGCCAGAAATGTGTTTCTAACTCCTGAATATAAAGGGAGATTCAACTCACTTGGCATAACAAACGCACAGCAGATCAGATTGAAGGATACGTTGCTTCTGTGTTTTAGGCAGATGTTTACTGCTATTTCTATATGCGGAATACTGCTGAAAAGACTGTTTTGAGATCTCTCCACAGAAAGCGTTTCCAGACTTCCGCTTCAACACAAGAGATTAACTCTGTTTTGGTTTCAGAAGCAGAAAGTTCTCCTTACAGCATACACTGCCATTCACTCAGGAATGTCCAAACGCAGCTCTTGCCAGAAACCTGTTTCTAACTCCTGAATCTAAAGGGAGATTTAACTCACTTAGCTGAACAAACACACAGCAGAGCAGATTGAAGGATACATTGCTTCTGTGTTTTAGGCAGAGTTTTACCGCTATTTCATTTTATGCGGGTATACTGCTGGAAGGGCCTGATCTGAGATCTCCACAGAAAGCGTTTCCAGACTTCCTTCAACACACGCTTTAACTCTGTAAGTTGAATGCACACATTGACAACCGTACTGTTAGGGAACTCCATTTTGGTTTTAGAAGCAGACAGTTCTCTTTACAGCATATACTCCCATTCACTCAGGAATGTCCAAACGCAGCTCTTGCCAGAAACGTGTTTCTAACGCCTGAATGTAAAGGGAGATTTAACTCACTTAGCATAACAAACACGCAGGAGAGCAGCTTGAAGGATACCTTGCTTCTGTGTTTTAGGCAGAGTTTTAGTGCTATTTCATATATGCGGAATACTGCTGGAAAGGCCTCTTTGAGATCTCTCCACAGAACGCTGCTTTCCAGACATTCTTCTCAAAACACGAGTTTAAATCTGTAAGTTGAATGCACACATTGACAACCGTTCTGTTAGGTAGCTCCGTTTTGGTTTTAGAAGCAGAAATTTCTCCTTACAGTATATACTCTTATTCCCTCACGAATGTCCAAACGCAGCTCTTGCCAGAAACGTGTTTCTAACTCCTAAATCTAAAGGAAGATTTAACTCACTAAGCAGAACAAACGCACAGCAGAGCCGATTGAAGGATATTTTGCTTCTATGTTTTAGACAGAGTTTTACTGCTATTTCGTTATATGCGGGAATACTGCTGGAAAGCCCTGTTTTGAGATCTCTCCACAGACAGCCGTTTCCAGACTTCCCGCATAACACACGAGTTTAACTCTGTAAGTTGAATGCACCCATTGAGAACCGTTCTGTTAGGTAGTTCCGTTTTGGTTTTAGAAGCAGAAATTTCTCCTTACAGCATATACTCCCATTCACTCAGGAATGTCTAAACGCAGCTCTTGCCAGGAACGTGTTTCTAACTGCTGAATCCAAAGGGAGATTTACCTCACTTAGCAGAACAAACGCACAGCAGAGTAGATTTAAGGATACGTTGCTTCTGTGTTTTAAGCAGAGGTTTACTGCTATTTCGTTTTATGTGGATATACTGCTGAAAGGCCTGCTTTGAGATCTCTCCACAGAAAGCGTTTCCAGACTTCCCCTTCAACACACGAGTTTAACCCTGTAAGTTGAATGCACACATTGACAACCGTTCTGTTAGGTAGCTTTGTTTTGGTTTTAGAAGCAGAGAGTTCTTTTTACAGCATATACTCCCATTCACTCAGGAATGTCCAAATGCAGCTCTTGCCAGAAACGTGTTTCTCACTCATGAATCTAAAGAATGATTTCACTCACTAAGCTGAACAAAAGCAGAGCAGAGCAGATTGAAGGATATTTTGCTTCTGTGTTTTAGACAGAGTTTTACTGCTATTTCGTTATATGCGGGAATACTGCTGGAAAGCCCTGTTTTGAGATCTCTCCACAGACAGCGTTTCCAGACTTCCCGTACAACACACGAGTTTAACTCTGTAAGTTGAATGCACACATTGACAACTGTTCTGTTATGTAGCACCGTTTTGATTTTAGAAGCAGAGAGTTCTCCATAAAGCATATACTTCCATTCACTCAGGAATGTCCAAACGCTGCTCTTGCCAGAAATGTGTTACTAACTCCTGAATCTAAAGAAATATTTAGATCACTTAGCCAAACAAACCCACAGCAGAGCCCGATTCAGAGATACGTTGTTCTATGTTTTAGGCACAGTTTTACTGCTATTTCGTTATATGCGTGAATACTGCTGGAAAGGCCTGTTTTGAGAATTCTCCACAGAAAGCGTTTTCAGACTTTCCTTCAACACATGAGTTTAACTCTAATTAGAATGCACACATTGACATCCTTTCTGTTAGGTAGTCTGCATTGGTTTTAGAAGCAGAGAGTTCTTTTACAGCATATACTCCCATTCACTCTGGGATGTCCAATGCCGCTATTGCCAGAAACATTTTTCTGACTCCTGAATCTAAAGGGAGATTTAACTCACTTAGTTGAACAAGCGCACAGCAGTGCAGATTTAAGGATACGTTGTTTCTGTGTTTTAAGCAGAGGTTTACTGCTATTTCGTTTTATGTGGATATACTGCTGGAAAGGCCCGTTTTGAGATCTCTCCACAGAAAGCGTTTCCAGACTTCCTTCAACACACGAGTTTAACCCTGTAAGTTGAATGCACACATTGACAACCGTTCTGTTAGGTAGCTTTGTTTTGGTTTTAGAAGCAGAGAGTTCTTTTTACAGCATATACTCCCATTCACTCAGGAATGTCCAAATGCAGCTCTTGCCAGAAACGTGTTTCTCACTCATGAATCTAAAGAATGATTTCACTCACTAAGCTGAACAAAAGCAGAGCAGAGCAGATTGAAGGATATTTTGCTTCTGTGTTTTAGACAGAGTTTTACTGCTATTTCATATATGCGGAATACTGCTGGAAAGCCCTGTTTTGAGATCTCCACAGACAGCGTTTCCAGACTTCCCGCATAACACACGAGTTTAACTCTGTAAGTTGAATGCACACATTGACAACTGTTCTGTTATGTAGCACCGTTTTGATTTTAGAAGCAGAGAGTTCTCCATAAAGCATATACTTCCATTCACTCAGGAATGTCCAAACGCTGCTCTTGCCAGAAATGTGTTACTAACTCCTGAATCTAAAGAAATATTTAGATCACTTAGCCAAACAAACCCACAGCAGAGCCCGATTCAGAGATACGTTGCTCCTATGTTTTAGGCACAGTTTTACTGCTATTTCGTTATATGCGTGAATACTGCTGGAAAGGCCTGTTTTGAGAATTCTCCACAGAAAGCGTTTTCAGACTTTCCCTTCAACACATGAGTTTAACTCTCTAATTAGAATGCACACATTGACATCCTTTCTGTTAGGTAGCTCCGTATTGGTTTTAGAAGCAGAGAGTTCTTTTTACAGCATATACTCCCATTCACTCTGGGATGTCCAAATGCCGCTATTGCCAGAAACATTTTTCTGACTCCTGAATCTAAAGGGAGATTTAACTCACTTAGTTGAACAAGCGCACAGCAGTGCAGATTTAAGGATACGTTGCTTCTGTGTTCTAGGCAGAGTTTTACTGCTATTTCGTTATATGCGTGAATACAGCTGGAAAGGCCTGTTTTGAGATCTCTCCGCAGAAAGTGTTTCCAGACTTCCCCTTCAACACACGAGTTTAACTCTGTAAGTTGAATGCACACATTGACAACCATTCTATTTGGTAGCTCCCTTTTGGTTTTAGCTGCAGAGTGTTCTCCTTACAGCATATACTCCCATTCACTCAGGAATGTCCAAACGCAGCTCTTGCCAGAAACGTTTTTCTAATTCCTGAATCTAAAGGGAGATTTAACTCACTTAGATGAACAAACGCAAAGCAGAGCAGACTGAAGGATACGTTGCTTTTGGATTTTAGGCAGAGTTTTATTGCAATTTCTATATGCGGAATACTGCTGGAAAGGCCTGTTTTGAGAATTCTCCACAGAAAGCGTTTTCAGACTTTCCCTTCAACACACGACTTTAACTCTCTAATTAGAATGCACACATTGAAAACCGTTCTCTTAGGTGGCTTCCTTTTGGTTTTAGAAGCAGAGAGTTCATTTTACAGAATATAATCCCATTCACTCAGGAATGTCCAAATGAGGCCCTTGCCAGAAACTTGTTTCTAACTCCTGAATCTAAAGGGAGATTTAGCTCACTTTGCTGAACAAATGCAAAGCAGCGCAATTTAAAGGATACGTTGCTTCTGTGTTTTAAGCAGAGTTTTACTGCTATTTCATTATATGCGGGAATACTGCTGGAAAGGCGAGTTTTGAGACCTCTCCACAGAAAGCTGCCTCCAGACTTCCCTTCAACACACAAGTTTAACTCTGTAAGTTGAATGCACACATTGAAAACCGTTCTGTTAGGTAGTTCCGCTTTTGGTTTTAGAGGCAGAAAGTTCTCTTACAGTATATACTCCCATTCACTCAGGAATGTCCAAACGCAGCTCTTGCCAGAAACATGTTTCTAACTCCTGAATCTAAAGAGAGATTTAACTCACTTAGCTGAAC
>CM038391.1:145040794-145085311 GCA_021498475.1 Saguinus midas | reverse complement strand
TCTGCTTCTGAAACCAAAACAGAGTTAAACTCTTCTCTGTGAGGAAAATCTGGAAATAATTTCTGTGCAGAGATCTCCAAAGAGGCTTTTCCAGCAGTATTCCGCATATAACGAAATTGCAATAAAACTCTGCCTAAAATCCAAAAGCAACGTATCCTTCAATCTGCTCTGCTGTGTTTGTTCAGCTAAGTGACTTAAATCTCCCTTTAGATTCAGGAATTAGAAAAACGTTTCTGGCAAAACCTGCGTTTGGACATTCCTGAGTGAATGGAGTATATGCTGTAAGGAGAACTCTGCTTCTAAAACCAAAATGGAGTTCCCTAACAGTACGGTTGTCAATGTGCATTCAACTTACAGAGTTAAACTTGTGTGTTGAAGGGAAGTCTGGAGACGCTTTCTGTGGAGAGATCTCAAAACAGTCTTTTCCAGCAGTATACCGCATAAAATGAAATAGCAGTAAAGCTCTGCCTAAAACACAGAAGCAACGTATCCTTTAAATTGCGCTGCTTTGCATTTGTTCAGCAAAGTGAGCTAAATCTCCTTTATATTCAGGAGTTAGAAACAAGTTTCTGGCAAGGGCCTCATTTGGACATTCCTGAGTGACTGGGAGTATATGCTGTAAGGAGAACTTTCTGCCTCTAAAACCAAAAGGAGCTACCAAATAGAATGGTTGTCAATGTGTGCATTCAATGTACAGAGTTAAACTCGTGTGTTGAAAAGGAAGTCTGGAAACGCTTTCTGTGGAGAGATCTCAAAGAGGCTTTTCCAGCAGTATTCCGCATATAACGAAATAGCAGTAAACATCTGCCTAAAACACAGAAGCAACGTATCCTTCAATCTGATCTGCTGTGCGTTTGTTCTGCTAAGTGAGTTAAATCTCCTTTATATTCAGGAGTTAGAAACACATTTCTGGCAAGAGCTGTGTTTGGACATTCCTGAGTGAATGGGAGTATATGCTGTAAGGAGAACTCTCAGCTTCTAAAACCAAACTAGAGCTACCTAACAGAACGGTTGTCAATGTGTGCATTCAACTTACAGAGTTAAACTCTTCTCTGTGAGGAAAATCTGGAAATAATTTCTGTGCAGAGATCTCCAAAGAGGCTTTTCCAGCAGTATTCCGCATAAAATGAAATAGCAGTAAAACTCTGCCTAAAACACAGAAACAACGTATCATTCAATGTGGTCTGCTGTGCGTTTGTTCAGCTAAGTGAGTTAAATCTCCCTTCAGATTCAGGAGTTAGAAACACGTTTCTGGCAAAACCTGCGTTTGGACATTCATAAGTGAATGGAATTATATGCTGTAAGAGAACTTTCTGCTTCTGAAACCAAAACAGAGTTAAACTGTGTGTTGAAGGAAGTCTGGAAACGCTTTCTGTGGAGAGATCTCAAAGAGGCCTTTCCAGCAGTATTCCGCTTATAAGGAAATAGCAGTAAAACTCTGCCTAAAATCCAAAAGCAACGTATCCTTCAATCTGATCTGCTGTGCGTTTGTTCAGCTAAGTGAGTTAAATCTCCTTTACATTCAGGACTTAGAAACACGTTTCTGGCAAAACCTGCGTTTGGACATTCGTGAGTGAATGGGAGTATATGCTGTAAGGAGAACTTTCTGCTTCTGAAACCAAAACAGAGTTAAACTCTTCTCTGTAAGGGAAAATCTGGAAATAATTTCTGTGCAGAGATCTCCAAAGAGGCTTTTCCAGCAGTATTCCCGCATATAACGAAATAGCAGTAAAACTCTGCCGAAAACACAGAAGCAACGTATCATTCAATCTGCTATGCTGTGCGTTTTTTCAGCTAAGTGAGTTAAATCTCCCTTTACATTCAGGACTTAGAAACACGTTTCTGGCAAAACCTGCGTTTGGACATTCATAAGTGAATGGAATTATATGCTGTACGGAGATGTTTCTGCTTCTAAAACCAAAACGGAGCCACTTAACAGAACGGTTGACAATGTGTGCATTCAATGTACAGAGTTAAACTCGTGTGTTGAAAAGGAAGTCTGGAAACGCTTTCTGTGGAGAGATCTCAAAACAGGCCTTTCCAGCAGTATTCCCGCATATAATGAAATAGCAGTAAAGCTCTGCCTAAAACACAGAAGCAACGTATACTTCAATCTGCTCTGCTGTGCGTTTGTTCAGCTAAGTGAGTTAAATCTCCTTTATATTCAGTAGTTAGAAACACGTTTGTGGCAAGAGCTGCTTTGGACATTCCTGAGTGAATGGGAGTATATACTGTAAGAGAACTTTCTGCCTCTAAAACCAAAACGGAACTACCTAACAGAACGGTTTTCAATGTGTGCATTCAACTTACAGAGTTAAACTTGTGTGTTGAATTGGAAGTCTGGAGACGCTTTCTGTGGAGAGGTCTCAAAACTCGCCTTTCCAGCAGTATTCCCGCATATAATGAAATAGCAGTAAAACTCTGCTTAAAACACAGAAGCAACGTATCCTTCAATCTGCTCTGCTGTGCGTTTGTTCAGCTAAGTGAGTTAAATCTCCTTTAGATTCAGGAGTTAGAAACAAGTTTCTGGCAAGGGCCTCATTTGGACATTCCTGAGTGAATGGGATTATATTCTGTAAAATGAACTCTCTGCTTCTAAAACCAAAAGGAAGCCACCTAAGAGAACGGTTTTCAATGTGTGCATTCTAATTAGAGAGTTAAAGTCGTGTGTTGAAGGGAAAGTCTGAAAACGCTTTCTGTGGAGAATTCTCAAAACAGGCCTTTCCAGCAGTATTCCGCATATAACGAAATTGCAATAAAACTCTGCCTAAAATCCAAAAGCAACGTATCCTTTAAATTGCGCTGCTTTGCATTTGTTCAGCAAAGTGAGCTAAATCTCCCTTTAGATTCAGGAGTTAGAAACAAGTTTCTGGCAAGGGCCTCATTTGGACATTCCTGAGTGAATGGGATTATATTCTGTAAAATGAACTCTCTGCTTCTAAAACCAAAAGGAAGCCACCTACCAGAACGGTTTTCAATGTGTGCATTCTAATTAGAGAGTTAAAGTCGTGTGTTGAAGGGAAAGTCTGAAAACGCTTTCTGTGGAGAATTCTCAAAACAGGCCTTTCCAGCAGTATTCCCGCATATAACGAAATTGCAATAAAACTCTGCCTAAAATCCAAAAGCAACGTATCCTTCAGTCTGCTCTGCTTTGCGTTTGTTCATCTAAGTGAGTTAAATCTCCCTTTAGATTCAGGAATTAGAAAAACGTTTCTGGCAAGAGCTGCGTTTGGACATTCCTGAATGAATGGGAGTATATGCTGTAAGGAGAAATCTCTGCTTCTAAAACCAAAACGGAGCTACCTAACAGAATGGTTGTCAATGTGTGCATTCAACTTACAGAGTTAAACTCGTGTGTTGAAGGGGAAGTCTGGAAACACTTTCTGCGGAGAGATCTCAAAACAGGCCTTTCCAGCTGTATTCCCGCATATAACGAAATAGCAGTAAAACTCTGCCTAGAACACAGAAGCAACGTATCCTTAAATCTGCACTGCTGTGCGCTTGTTCAACTAAGTGAGTTAAATCTCTTTAGATTCAGGAGTTAGAAACAGGTTTCTGGCAAGAGCTGCGTTTAGACATTCCTGAGTGAATGGAGTATATGCTGTAAAAGAACTCTGCTTCTAAAACCAAAACGGAGCTCCCTTACAGAATAGTTGTCAATGTGTGCATTCAACTTACAGATTTAAACTCGTGTGTTGAAGGGGAAATCTGGAAACGCTTTCTGTGGAGAGATCGCAGATCAGGCATGTCCAGCAGTATATCCACTTAAAACGAAATAGCAGTAAAACTCTGAATAAAATACAGAAGCAACGTATCCTTCAATCTGCTCTGCTGTGCGTTTGTTCAGCTAAGTGAGTTAAATCTCCCTTTAGATTCAGGAGTTAGAAACACGTTTCTGGCAAGAGCTGCGTTTGGACATTCCTGAGTGAATGGAGTATATGCTGTAAAAGAACTCTCTGCTTCTAAAACCAAAATGGAGTTCCCTAACAGTACGGTTGTCAATGTGCATTCAACTTACAGGGTTAAACTCGTGTGTTGAAGGAAGTCTGGAAACACTTTCTGCGGAGAGATCTCAAAACAGGCCTTTCCAGCAGTATTCCCGCATATAACGAAATAGCAGTAAAACTCTGCCGAAAACACAGAAGCAACGTATCATTCAATCTGCTATGCTGTGGGTTTGTTTGGCTAAGTGATCTAAATATTTCTTTAGATTCAGGAGTTAGTAACACATTTCTGGCAAGAGCAGCGTTTGGACATTCCTGAGTGAATGGAAGTATATGCTTTATGGAGAACTCTCTGCTTCTAAAATCAAAACGGTGCTACATAACAGAACAGTTGTCAATGTGTGCATTCAACTTACAGAGTTAAACTCGTGTGTTGAAGGGGAAGTCTGGAAACGCTTTCTGTGGAGAGATCTCAAACAGGCCTTTCCAGCAGTATTCCCGCATATAACGAAATAGCAGTAAAACTCTGTCTAAAACACAGAAGCAAAATATCCTTCAATCTGCTCTGCTCTGCTTTTGTTCAGCTTAGTGAGTGAAATCATTCTTTAGATTCATGAGTGAGAAACACGTTTCTGGCAAGAGCTGCATTTGGACATTCCTGAGTGAATGGGAGTATATGCTGTAAGGAGAAATTTCTGCTTCTAAAACCAAAACGGAACTACCTAACAGAACGGTTCTCAATGGGTGCATTCAACTTACAGAGTTAAACTCGTGTGTTGAAGGGGAAGTCTGGAAACGCTTCTGTGGAGAGATCTCAAACGGGCCTTTCCAGCAGTATATCCACATAAAACGAAATAGCAGTAAACCTCTGCTTAAAACACAGAAGCAACGTATCCTTAAATCTTCTCTGCTGTGCTTTTGTTCTGCTTAGTGAGTTAAATCTCTTTTGATTCATGAGTTAGAAACACGTTTCTGGCAAGAGCTGCGTTTAGACATTCCTGAGTGAATGGGAGTATATGCTGTAAGGAGAAATTTCTGCTTCTAAAACCAAAA
The DNA here is from genome assembly GCA_021498475.1 of Saguinus midas. Classification (NCBI taxonomy): domain Eukaryota; kingdom Metazoa; phylum Chordata; class Mammalia; order Primates; family Cebidae; genus Saguinus; species Saguinus midas. The sequence goes on along the minus strand of CM038391.1, from coordinate 145,080,314 downwards.
CGGAACTACCTAACAGAACGGTTCTCAATGGGTGCATTCAACTTACAGAGTTAAACTCGTGTGTTGAAGGGAAGTCTGGAAACGCTGTCTGTGGAGAGATCTCAAAACAGGGCTTTCCAGCAGTATTCCGCATATAACGAAATAGCAGTAAAACTCTGTCTAAAACATAGAAGCAAAATATCCTTCAATCTGCTCTGCTGTGTTTGTTCAGCTAAGTGAGTTAAATCTCCCTTTAGATTCAGGAGTTAGAAACACGTTTCTGGCAAGAGCTGCGTTTGGACATTCGTGAGGGAATAAGAGTATATACTGTAAGGAGAAATTTCTGCTTCTAAAACCAAAACGGAGCTCCCTTACAGAATAGTTGTCAATGTGTGCATTCAACTTACAGATTTAAACTCGTGTTTTGAGAAGAATGTCTGGAAACGCGTTCTGTGGAGAGATCTCAAAAGAGGCCTTTCCAGGAGTATTCCCGCATATAACGAAATAGCACTAAAACTCTGCCTAAAACACAGAAGCAAGGTATCCTTCAAGCTGCTCTCCTGCGTGTTTGTTATGCTAAGTGAGTTAAATCTCCCTTTACATTCAGGCGTTAGAAACACGTTTCTGGCAAGAGCTGCGTTTGGACATTCCTGAGTGAATGGGAGTATATGCTGTAATGAGAACTTTCTGCTTCTAAAACCAAAAGGAGCTACCTAACAGAACAGTTGTCAATGTGTGCATTCAACTTACAGAGTTAAACTCGTGTGTTGAAGGAAGTCTGGAAACGCTTTCTGTGGAGAGATCTCAAAGAGGCCTTTCCAGCAGTATACCCGCATAAAATGAAATAGCGGTAAAACTCTGCCTAAAACACAGAAGCAATGTATCCTTCAATCTGCTCTGCTGTGTGTTTGTTCAGCTAAGTGAGTTAAATCTCCCTTTAGATTCAGGAGTTAGAAACAGGTTTCTGGCAAGAGCTGCGTTTGGACATTCCTGAGTGAATGGCAGTGTATGCTGTAAGGAGAACTTTCTGCTTCTGAAACCAAAACAGAGTTAAACTCTTGTGTTGAAGGGGAAGTCTGGAAACGCTTTCTGTGGAGAGATCTCAAAACAGTCTTTTCCAGCAGTATTCCCGCATATAACGAAATAGCAGTAAACATCTGCCTAAAACACAGAAGCAACGTATCCTTCAATCTGATCTGCTGTGCGTTTGTTATGCCAAGTGAGTTGAATCTCCCTTTATATTCAGGAGTTAGAAACACATTTCTGGCAAGAGCTGTGTTTGGACATTCCTGAGTGAATGGAGTATATGCTGTAAGGAGAACTCTCAGCTTCTAAAACCAAACTAGAGCTACCTAACAGAACGGTTGTCAATGTGTGCATTCAACTTACAGAGTTAAACTCTTCTCTGTGAGGGAAAATCTGGAAATAATTTCTGTGCAGAGATCTCCAAAGAGGCTTTTCCAGCAGTATACCCGCATAAAATGAAATAGCAGTAAAACTCTGCCTAAAACACAGAAACAACGTATCATTCAATGTGGTCTGCTGTGCGTTTGTTCAGCTAAGTGAGTTAAATCTCCCTTCAGATTCAGGAGTTAGAAACAGGTTTCTGGCAAGAGCTGGGATTGCACATTTCTCAGTGAATGGGAGTATATGCTGTAAGGAAAAGTCTCTGTTACTAAAACCAAAACAAATCGACCTAACAGAACGGTTGTCAATGTGTGCATTCAACTTACACAGATAAACTCGTGTGTTGAAGGGAAGTCTGGAAACGCTTCTGTGGAGAGATCTCAATACAGGCCTTTCCAGCAGTATTCCGCATATAACGAAATAGCAGTAAAACTCTGCCTAAAACACAGAAGCAACGTATCCTTCAATCTGCTCTGCTGTGCGTTGTTCAGCTAAGTGAGTTAAATCTCCCTTTACATTCAGGAGTTAGAAACACGTTTCTGGCAAGAGCTGCGTTTGGACATTCCTGAGTGAATGGGAGTATATACTGTAATGAGAACTTTCTGCTTCTAAAACCAAAACGGAGCTCCCTTACAGAATAGTTGTCAATGTGTGCATTCAACTTACAGATTTAAACTCGTGTTTTGGAAAGAAAATCTGGAAACGCTTTCTGTGGAGAGATCTCAAAGAGGCCTTTCCAGGAGTATTCCGCATATAACGAAATAGCAGTAAAACTCTGCCTAAAACACAGAAGCAAGGTATCCTTCAAGCTGCTCTCCTGCGTGTTTGTTCTGCTTAGTGAGTTAAATCTTCCTTTAGATTTAGGAGTTAGAAACACGTTTCTGGCAAGAGCTGCGTTTGGACATTCCTGAGTGAATGGGAGTATATGCTGTAAAGAGAACTGTCTGCTTCTAAAACCAAAATGGAGTTCCCTAACAGTACGGTTGTCAATGTGTGCATTCAACTTACAGAGTTAAACGCGTGTGTTGAAGGGGAAGTCTGGAAACGCTTTCTGTGGAGAGATCTCAGATCAGGCCCTTCCAGCAGTATACCCGCATAAAATGAAATAGCAGTAAAACTCTGCCTAAAACACAGAAGCAATGTATCCTTCAATCTGCTCTGCTGTGTGTTTGTTCAGCTAAGTGAGTTAAATCTCCCTTTAGATTCAGGAGTTAGAAACAGGTTTCTGGCAAGAGCTGCGTTTGGACATTCCTGAGTGAATGGCAGTGTATGCTGTAAGGAGAACTTTCTGCTTCTAAAACCAAAACAGAGTTAAACTCTTGTGTTGAAGGGGAAGTCTGGAAACGCTTTCTGTGGAGAGATCTCAAAACAGTCTTTTCCAGCAGTATTCCCGCATATAACGAAATAGCAGTAAACATCTGCCTAAAACACAGAAGCAAGGTATCCTTCAATCTGATCTGCTGTGCGTTTGTTATGCCAAGTGAGTTGAATCTCCCTTTATATTCAGGAGTTAGAAACACATTTCTGGCAAGAGCTGTGTTTGGACATTCCTGAGTGAATGGGAGTATATGCTGTAAGGAGAACTCTCAGCTTCTAAAACCAAACTAGAGCTACCTAACAGAACGGTTGTCAATGTGTGCATTCAACTTACAGAGTTAAACTCTTCTCTGTAAGGGAAATCTGGAAATAATTTCTGTGCAGAGATCTCAAAGAGGCCTTTCCAGCAGTATACCGCATAAAATGAAATAGCAGTAAAACTCTGCCTAAAACACAGAAGCAACGTATCCTTCAATCTGCTCTGCTGTGCGTTTGTTCAGCTAAGTGAGTTAAATCTCCCTTCAGATTCAGGAGTTAGAAACAGGTTTCTGGCAAGAGCTGGGATTGCACATTTCTCAGTGAATGGGAGTATATGCTGTAAGGAAAAGTCTCTGTTACTAAAACCAAAACAAATCGACCTAACAGAACGGTTGTCAATGTGTGCATTCAACTTACACAGATAAACTCGTGTGTTGAAGGGGAAGTGTGGAAACGCTTTCTGTGGAGAGATCTCAATACAGGCCTTTCCAGCAGTATTCCCGCATATAACGAAATAGCAGTAAAACTCTGCCGAAAACACAGAAGCAACGTATCATTCAATCTGCTATGCTGTGCGTTTTTTCAGCTAAGTGAGTTAAATCTCCCTTTACATTCAGGACTTAGAAACACGTTTCTGGCAAAACCTGCGTTTGGACATTCGTGAGTGAATGGGAGTATATACTGTAAGAGAACTTTCTGCCTCTAAAACCAAAACGGAACTACCTAACAGAACGGTTGTCAATGTGTGCATTCAATGTACAGAGTTAAACTCGTGTGTTGAAGGAAGTCTGGAAACGCTTCTGTGGAGAGATCTCAAAACAGGCCTTTCCAGCAGTATTCCCGCTTATAACGAAATAGCAGTAAAGCTCTGCCTAAAACACAGAAGCAACGTATACTTCAATCTGCTCTACTGTGCGTTTGTTCAGCTAAGTGAGTTAAATCTCCCTATATATTCAGTAGTTAGAAACACGTTTGTGGCAAGAGCTGCGTTTGGACATTCCTGAGTGAATGGGAGTATATGCTGTAAAGAGAACTGTCTGCTTCTAAAACCAAAATGGTGTTCCCTAACAGTACGGTTGTCAATGTTTGCATTCAACTTACAGAGTTAAACTCGTGTGTTGAAGGGGAAGTCTGGAAACGCTTTCTGTGGAGAGATCTCAGATCAGGCCCTTCCAGCAGTATACCCGCATAAAATGAAATAGCAGTAAAACTCTGCCTAAAACACAGAAGCAATGTATCCTTCAATCTGCTCTGCTGTGTGTTTGTTCAGCTAAGTGAGTTAAATCTCCCTTTAGATTCAGGAGTTAGAAACAGGTTTCTGGCAAGAGCTGCGTTTGGACATTCCTGAGTGAATGGCAGTGTATGCTGTAAGGAGAACTTTCTGCTTCTAAAACCAAAACAGAGTTAAACTCTTGTGTTGAAGGGGAAGTCTGGAAACGCTTTCTGTGGAGAGATCTCAGATCAGGCCCTTCCAGCAGTATTCCCGCATATAACGAAATAGCAGTAAACATCTGCCTAAAACACAGAAGCAAGGTATCCTTCAATCTGATCTGCTGTGCGTTTGTTATGCCAAGTGAGTTGAATCTCCCTTTATATTCAGGAGTTAGAAACACATTTCTGGCAAGAGCTGTGTTTGGACATTCCTGAGTGAATGGGAGTATATGCTGTAAGGAGAACTCTCAGCTTCTAAAACCAAACTAGAGCTACCTAACAGAACGGTTGTCAATGTGCATTCAACTTACAGAGTTAAACTCTTCTCTGTGAGGAAAATCTGGAAATAATTTCTGTGCAGAGATCTCAAAGAGGCTTTTCCAGCAGTATACCCGCATAAAATGAAATAGCAGTAAAACTCTGCCTAAAACACAGAAACAACGTATCATTCAATCTGCTCTGCTGTGCGTTTGTTCAGCTAAGTGAGTTAAATCTCCCTTCAGATTCAGGAGTTAGAAACAGGTTTCTGGCAAGAGCTGGGATTGCACATTTCTCAGTGAATGGGAGTATATGCTGTAAGGAAAAGTCTCTGTTACTAAAACCAAAACAAATCGACCTAACAGAACGGTTGTCAATGTGTGCATTCAACTTACACAGATAAACTCGTGTGTTGAAGGAAGTCTGGAAACGCTTTCTGTGGAGAGATCTCAATACAGGCCTTTCCAGCAGTATTCCCGCATATAACGAAATAGCAGTAAAACTCTGCCGAAAACACAGAAGCAACGTATCATTCAATCTGCTATGCTGTGCGTTTTTTCAGCTAAGTGACTTAAATCTCCCTTTACATTCAGGACTTAGAAACACGTTTCTGGCAAAACCTGCGTTTGGACATTCCTGAGTGAATGGAATTATATGCTGTAAGGAGATGTTTCTGCTTCTAAAACCAAAACGGAGCCACTTAACAGAACGGTTGACAATGTGTGCATTCAATGTACAGAGTTAAACTCGTGTGTTGAAAAGGAAGTCTGGAAACGCTTTACGTGGAGAGATCTCAAAACAGGCCTTTCCAGCAGTATTCCCGCTTATAAGGAAATAGCAGTAAAGCTCTGCCTAAAACACAGAAGCAACGTATACTTCAATCTGCTCTACTGTGCGTTTGTTCAGCTAAGTGAGTTAAATCTCCCTATATATTCAGTAGTTAGAAACACGTTTGTGGCAAGAGCTGCGTTTGGACATTCGTGAGTGAATGGGAGTATATACTGTAAGAGAACTTTCTGCCTCTAAAACCAAAACGGAACTACCTAACAGAACGGTTTTCAATGTGTGCATTCAACTTACAGAGTTAAACTTGTGTGTTGAAGGGGAAGTCTGGAAACGCTTTCTGTGGAGAGATCTCAAAACAGGGCTTTCCAGCAGTATTCCCGCATATAATGAAATAGCAGTAAAACTCTGCCTAAAATCCAAAAGCAACGTATCCTTTAAATTGCGCTGCTTTGCATTTGTTCAGCAAAGTGAGCTAAATCTCCTTTAGATTCAGGAGTTAGAAACAAGTTTCTGGCAAGAGCTCATTTGGACATTCCTGAGTGAATGGGAGTATATGCTGTAAAAGAACTCTGCTTCTAAAACCAAAAGGAAGCCACCTAAGAGAACGGTTTTCAATGTGTGCATTCTAATTAGAGAGTTAAAGTCGTGTGTTGAAGGGAAAGTCTGAAAACGCTTTCTGTGGAGAATTCTCAAAACAGGCCTTTCCAGCAGTATTCCCGCATATAACGAAATAGCAGTAAAACTCTGCCTAGAACACAGAAGCAACGTATCCTTAAATCTGCACTGCTGTGCGCTTGTTCATCTAAGTGAGTTAAATCTCCTTTAGATTCAGGAATTAGAAAAACGTTTCTGGCAAGAGCTGCGCTTTGGACATTCCTGAGTGAATGGGAGTATATGCTGTAAGGAGAACACTCTGCAGCTAAAACCAAAAGGAGCTACCAACAGAATGGTTGTCAATGTGTGCATTCAACTTACAGAGTTAAACTTGTGTGTTGAAGGGAAGTCTGAAACGCTTTCTGTGGAGAGATCTCAAACAGGCCTTTCCAGCAGTATTCCCGCATATAACGAAATAGCAGTAAAACTCTGCCTAGAACACAGAAGCAACGTATCCTTAAATCTGCTCTGCTGTGCTTTGTTCAGCTAAGTGAGTTAAATCTCCTTTAGATTCAGGAGTCAGAAAAATGTTTCTGGCAATAGCGGCATTTGGACATCCCAGAGTGAATGGGAGTATATGCTGTAAAAAGAACTCTGCTTCTAAAACCAAAACGGAGCTACCTAACAGAAAGGATGTCAATGTGTGCATTCTAATTAGAGAGTTAAACTCATGTGTTGAAGGAAGTCTGAAAACGCTTTCTGTGGAGAATTCTCAAAACAGGCCTTTCCAGCAGTATTCACGCATATAACGAAATAGCAGTAAAACTCTGTCTAAAACACAGAAGCAACGTATCTCTGAATCTGCTCTGCTGTGGGTTTGTTCAGCTAAGTGAGTTAAATCTCTTTAGATTCAGGAGTTAGAAACATTTCTGGCAAGAGCTGCGTTTGGACATTCCTGAGTGAATGGAAGTATATGCTTTATGGAGAACTCTGCTTCTAAAATCAAAACGGTGCTACATAACAGAACAGTTGTCAATGTGTGCATTCAACTTACAGAGTTAAACGTGTGTTGAAGGGGAAGTCTGGAAACGCTTCTGTGGAGAGATCTCAAAACAGGGCTTTCCAGCAGTATTCCCGCATATAACGAAATAGCAGTAAAACTCTGTCTAAAACACAGAAGCAAAATATCCTTCAATCTGCTCTGCTCTGCTTTTGTTCAGCTTAGTGAGTGAAATCATTCTTTAGATTCATGAGTGAGAAACACGTTTCTGGCAAGAGCTGCATTTGGACATTCCTGAGTGAATGGAGTATATGCTGTAAAAGAACTCTGCTTCTAAAACCAAAACAAAGCTACCTAACAGAACGGTTGTCAATGTGTGCATTCAACTTACAGGGTTAAACTCGTGTGTTGAAGAGGAAGTCTGGAAACGCTTTCTGTGGAGAGATCTCAAAACGGGCCTTTCCAGCAGTATATCCACATAAAACGAAATAGCAGTAAAACTCTGCTAAAACACAGAAGCAAAATATCCTTCAATCTGCTCTGCTGTGCTTTTGTTCAGCTTAGTGAGTTAAATCTCTTTAGATTCATGAGTTAGAAACACGTTTCTGGCAAGAGCTGCGCTTAGACATTCCTGAGTGAATGGGAGTATATGCTGTAAGGAGAAATTTCTGCTTCTAAAACCAAAACGGAACTACCTAACAGAACGGTTCTCAATGGGTGCATTCAACTTACAGAGTTAAACTCGTGTGTTGTACGGGAAGTCTGGAAACGCTGTCTGTGGAGAGATCTCAAAACAGGGCTTTCCAGCAGTATTCCCGCATATAACGAAATAGCAGTAAAACTCTGTCTAAAACATAGAAGCAAAATATCCTTCAATCTGCTCTGCTGTGCTTTGTTCTGCTTAGTGAGTTAAATCTTCCTTTAGATTTAGGAGTTAGAAACACGTTTCTGGCAAGAGCTGCGCTTTGGACATTCGTGAGGAATAAGAGTATATACTGTAAGGAGAAATTTCTGCTTCTAAAACCAAAACGGAGCTCCCTTACAGAATAGTTGTCAATGTGTGCATTCAACTTACAGATTTAAACTCGTGTTTTGAGAAGAATGTCTGGAAACGCTTTCTGTGGAGAGATCTCAGATCAGGCCCTTCCAGCAGTATACCCGCATAAAATGAAATAGCAGTAAAACTCTGCCTAAAACACAGAAGCAAGGTATCCTTCAAGCTGCTCTCCTGCGTGTTTGTTATGCTAAGTGAGTTAAATCTCCCTTTACATTCAGGCGTTAGAAACACGTTTCTGGCAAGAGCTGCGTTTGGACATTCCTGAGTGAATGGGAGTATATGCTGTAAAGAGAACTGTCTGCTTCTAAAACCAAAATGGAGTTCCCTAACAGTACGGTTGTCAATGTGTGCATTCAACTTACAGAGTTAAACTCGTGTGTTGAAGGGGAAGTATGGAAACGCTTTCTGTGGAGAGATCTCAGATCAGGCCCTTCCAGCAGTATACCCGCATAAAATGAAATAGCGGTAAAACTCTGCCTAAAACACAGAAGCAATGTATCCTTCAATCTGCTCTGCTGTGTGTTTGTTCAGCTAAGTGAGTTAAATCTCCCTTTAGATTCAGGAGTTAGAAACAGGTTTCTGGCAAGAGCTGCTTTGGACATTCCTGAGTGAATGGAGTATATGCTGTAAAAGAACTCTGCTTCTAAAACCAAAACAGAGTTAAACTCGTGTGTTGAAGGAAGTCTGGAAACGCTTCTGTGGAGAGATCTCAGATCAGGCCTTCCAGCAGTATTCCCGCATATAACGAAATAGCAGTAAACATCTGCCTAAAACACAGAAGCAAGGTATCCTTCAATCTGCTCTGCTGTGCTTTGTTCAGCTAAGTGAGTTAAATCTCCTTTATATTCAGGAGTTAGAAACACATTTCTGGCAAGAGCTGTGTTTGGACATTCCTGAGTGAATGGGAGTATATGCTGTAAGGAGAACTCTCAGCTTCTAAAACCAAACTAGAGCTACCTAACAGAACGGTTGTCAATGTGTGCATTCAACTTACAGAGTTAAACTCTTCTCTGTGAGGAAAATCTGGAAATAATTTCTGTGCAGAGATCTCCAAAGAGGCTTTTCCAGCAGTATTCCGCATATATGAAATAGCAGTAAAACTCTGCCTAAAACACAGAAACAACGATCATTCAATCTGCTCTGCTGTGCTTTGTTCAGCTAAGTGAGTTAAATCTCCCTTCAGATTCAGGAGTTAGAAACAGGTTTCTGGCAAGAGCTGGGATTGCACATTTCTGAGTGAATGGGAGTATATGCTGTAAGGAAAAGTCTCTGTTACTAAAACCAAAACAAATCGACCTAACAGAACGGTTGTCAATGTGTGCATTCAACTTACACAGATAAACTCGTGTGTTGAAGGGGAAGTGTGGAAACGCTTTCTGTGGAGAGATCTCAATACAGGCCTTTCCAGCAGTATTCCCGCATATAACGAAATAGCAGTAAAACTCTGCGAAAACACAGAAGCAACGATCATTCAATCTGCTATGCTGTGCGTTTTTCAGCTAAGTGACTTAAATCTCCTTTAGATTCAGGAGTTAGAAACACGTTTCTGGCAAAACCTGCGTTTGGACATTCATAAGTGAATGGAATTATATGCTGTACGGAGATGTTTCTGCTTCTAAAACCAAAACGGAGCCACTTAACAGAACGGTTGACAATGTGTGCATTCAATGTACAGAGTTAAACTCGTGTGTTGAAGGGGAAGTCTGGAGACGCTTTCTGTGGAGAGGTCTCAAACAGGCCTTTCCAGCAGTATTCCGCTTATAAGGAAATAGCAGTAAAGCTCTGCCTAAAACACAGAAGCAACGATACTTCAATCTGCTCTGCTGTGCTTTGTTCAGCTAAGTGAGTTAAATCTCCCTATATATTCAGTAGTTAGAAACACGTTTGTGGCAAGAGCTGCGTTTGGACATTCGTGAGTGAATGGGAGTATATACTGTAAGAGAACTTTCTGCCTCTAAAACCAAAACGGAACTACCTAACAGAACGGTTTTCAATGTGTGCATTCAACTTACAGAGTTAAACTTGTGTGTTGAAGGGGAAGTCTGGAGACGCTTTCTGTGGAGAGGTCTCAAAACTCGCCTTTCCAGCAGTATTCCCGCATATAATGAAATAGCAGTAAAACTCTGCTTAAAACACAGAAGCAACGTATCCTTTAAATTGCGCTGCTTTGCATTTGTTCAGCAAAGTGAGCTAAATCTCCCTTTAGATTCAGGAGTTAGAAACAAGTTTCTGGCAAGGGCCTCATTTGGACATTCCTGAGTGAATGGGATTATATTCTGTAAAATGAACTCTGCTTCTAAAACCAAAAGGAAGCCACCTAAGAGAACGGTTTTCAATGTGTGCATTCTAATTAGAGAGTTAAAGTCGTGTGTTGAAGGAAAGTCTGAAAACGCTTTCTGTGGAGAATTCTCAAAACAGGCCTTTCCAGCAGTATTCCGCATATAACGAAATTGCAATAAAACTCTGCCTAAAATCCAAAAGCAACGTATCCTTCAATCTGCTCTGCTTTGCGTTTGTTCAGCTAAGTGAGTTAAATCTCCTTTAGATTCAGGAATTAGAAAAACGTTTCTGGCAAGAGCTGCGTTTGGACATTCCTGAGTGAATGGGAGTATATGCTGTAAGGAGAACACTCTGCAGCTAAAACCAAAAGGGAGCTACCAAATAGAATGGTTGTCAATGTGTGCATTCAACTTACAGAGTTAAACTGTGTGTTGAAGGGGAAGTCTGGAAACACTTTCATGGAGAGATCTCAAACAGGCCTTTCCAGCAGTATTCGCATATAACGAAATAGCAGTAAAACTCTGCCTAGAACACAGAAGCAACGTATCCTTAAATCTGCACTGCTGTGCGCTTGTTCAACTAAGTGAGTTAAATCTCCCTTTAGATTCAGGAGTCAGAAAAATGTTTCTGGCAATAGCGGCATTTGGACATCCCAGAGTGAATGGGAGTATATGCTGTAAAAAGAACTCTCTGCTTCTAAAACCAATACGGAGCTACCTAACAGAAAGGATGTCAATGTGTGCATTCTAATTAGAGAGTTAAACTCATGTGTTGAAGGGAAAGTCTGAAAACGCTTTCTGTGGAGAATTCTCAAAACAGGCCTTTCAGCAGTATTCCGCATATATGAAATAGCAGTAAAACTCTGCCGAAAACACAGAAGCAACGTATCATTGAATCTGCTCTGCTGTGGGTTTGTTTGGCTAAGTGATCTAAATATTTCTTTAGATTCAGGAGTTAGTAACACATTTCTGGCAAGAGCAGCGTTTGGACATTCCTGAGTGAATGGAAGTATATGCTTTATGGAGAACTCTCTGCTTCTAAAATCAAAACGGTGCTACATAACAGAACAGTTGTCAATGTGTGCATTCAACTTACAGAGTTAAACTCGTGTGTTGTACGGGAAGTCTGGAAACGCTGTCCGTGGAGAGATCTCAAAACAGGGCTTTCCAGCAGTATTCCCGCATATAACGAAATAGCAGTAAAACTCTGTCTAAAACACAGAAGCAAAATATCCTTCAATCGGCTCTGCTCTGCTTTTGTTCAGCTTAGTGAGTGAAATCTTCCTTTAGATTTAGGAGTTAGAAACACGTTTCTGGCAAGAGCTGCGTTTGGACATTCCTGAGTGAATGGAGTATATGCTGTAAAAGAACTCTCTGCTTCTAAAACCAAAACAAAGCTACCTAACAGAACGGTTGTCAATGTGTGCATTCAACTTACAGGGTTAAACTCGTGTTGAAGGAAGTCTGAAAACGCTTTCTGTGGAGAGATCTCAAACGGCCTTTCCAGCAGTATATCCACATAAAACGAAATAGCAGTAAACCTCTGCTTAAAACACAGAAGCAACGTATCCTTAAATCTACTCTGCTGTGCGTTTGTTCTGCTAGTGAGTTAAATCTCTTTAGATTCAGGAGTTAGAAACATTTCTGGCAAGAGCTGCGCTTAGACATTCCTGAGTGAATGGGAGTATATGCTGTAAGGAGAAATTTCTGCTTCTAAAACCAAAACGGAACTACCTAACAGAACGGTTCTCAATGGGTGCATTCAACTTACAGAGTTAAACTGTGTGTTGAAGGGGAAGTCTGGAAACGCTGTCTGTGGAGAGATCTCAAAACAGGGCTTTCCAGCAGTATTCCCGATATAACGAAATAGCAGTAAAACTCTGTCTAAAACATAGAAGCAAAATATCCTTCAATCGGCTCTGCTGTGCTTTGTTCTGCTTAGTGAGTTAAATCTTCCTTTAGATTTAGGAGTTAGAAACACGTTCTGGCAAGAGCTGCTTTGGACATTCGTGAGGGAATAAGAGTATATACTGTAAGGAGAAATTTCTGCTTCTAAAACCAAAACGGAGCTCCCTTACAGAATAGTTGTCAATGTGTGCATTCAACTTACAGATTTAAACTCGTGTTTTGAGAAGAATGTCTGGAAAGCGCTTTCTGTGGAGAGATCTCAAAAGAGGCCTTTCCAGCAGTATTCCCGATATAACGAAATAGCACTAAAACTCTGCCTAAAACACAGAAGCAAGGTATCCTTCAATCTGCTCTGCTGTGTTTGTTCAGCTAAGTGAGTTAAATCTCCTTTACATTCAGGCGTTAGAAACACGTTTCTGGCAAGAGCTGCGTTTGGACATTCCTGAGTGAATGGGAGTATATGCTGTAAAGAGAACTGTCTGCTTCTAAAACCAAAATGGAGTTCCCTAACAGTACGGTTGTCAATGTGTGCATTCAACTTACAGAGTTAAACGCGTGTGTTGAAGGGGAAGTATGGAAACGCTTTCTGTGGAGAGATCTCAGATCAGGCCCTTCCAGCAGTATACCCGCATAAAATGAAATAGCAGTAAAACTCTGCCTAAAACACAGAAGCAATGTATCCTTCAATCTGCTCTGCTGTGTTTGTTCAGCTAAGTGAGTTAAATCTCCCTTTAGATTCAGGAGTTAGAAACATTTCTGGCAAGAGCTGCGTTTGGACATTCCTGAGTGAATGGCAGTGTATGCTGTAAGGAGAACTTTCTGCTTCTGAAACCAAAACAGAGTTAATCTCTTGTGTTGAAGGGGAAGTCTGGAAACGCTTTCTGTGGAGAGATCTCAAAACAGTCTTTTCCAGCAGTATTCCCGCATATAACGAAATAGCAGTAAACATCTGCCTAAAACACAGAAGCAACGTATCCTTCAATCTGATCTGCTGTGCGTTTGTTATGCCAAGTGAGTTGAATCTCCCTTTATATTCAGGAGTTAGAAACACATTTCTGGCAAGAGCTGTGTTTGGACATTCCTGAGTGAATGGGAGTATATGCTGTAAGGAGAACTCTCAGCTTCTAAAACCAAACTAGAGCTACCTAACAGAACGGTTGTCAATGTGTGCATTCAACTTACAGAGTTAAACTCTTCTGTGAGGGAAAATCTGGAAATAATTTCTGTGCAGAGATCTCAAAGAGGCTTTTCCAGCAGTATTCCGCATATAACGAAATAGCAGTAAACATCTGCCTAAAACACAGAAGCAATGTATCCTTCAATCTGCTCTGCTGTGTGTTTGTTCAGCTAAGTGAGTTAAATCTCCCTTTATATTCAGGAGTTAGAAACACATTTCTGGCAAGAGCTGTGTTTGGACATTCCTGAGTGACTGGGAGTATATGCTGTAAGGAGAACTCTCAGCTTCTAAAACCAAACTAGAGCTACCTAACAGAACGGTTGTCAATGTGTGCATTCAACTTACAGAGTTAAACTCTTCTCTGTGAGGGAAAATCTGGAAATAATTTCTGTGCAGAGATCTCAAAACAGGCATTTCCAGCAGTATTCCGCATATATGAAATAGCAGTAAACTCTGCCTAAAACACAGAAACAACGATCATTCAATGTGGTCTGCTGTGCTTTGTTCAGCTAAGTGAGTTAAATCTCCTTCAGATTCAGGAGTTAGAAACAGGTTTCTGGCAAGAGCTGGGATTGCACATTTCAGTGAATGGGAGTATATGCTGTAAGGAGAACTCTCAGCTTCTAAAACCAAAACAAATCGACCTAACAGAACGGTTGTCAATGTGTGCATTCAACTTACACAGATAAACTCGTGTGTTGAAGGGGAAGTGTGGAAACGCTTTCTGTGGAGAGATCTCAATACAGGCCTTTCCAGCAGTATTCCCGCATATAACGAAATAGCAGTAAAACTCTGCCGAAAACACAGAAGCAACGTATCATTCAATCTGCTATGCTGTGCGTTTTTTCAGCTAAGTGACTTAAATCTCCTTTAGATTCAGGAATTAGAAAACGTTTCTGGCAAGAGCTGCTTTGGACATTCATAAGTGAATGGAATTATATGCTGTACGGAGATGTTTCTGCTTCTAAAACCAAAACGGAGCCACTTAACAGAACGGTTGACAATGTGTGCATTCAATGTACAGAGTTAAACGTGTGTTGAAGGGGAAGTGTGGAAACGCTTTCTGTGGAGAGATCTCAATACAGGCCTTTCCAGCAGTATTCCCGCTTATAAGGAAATAGCAGTAAAGCTCTGCCTAAAACACAGAAGCAACGTATACTTCAATCTGCTCTACTGTGCGTTTGTTCAGCTAAGTGAGTTAAATCTCCCTATATATTCAGTAGTTAGAAACACGTTTGTGGCAAGAGCTGCGTTTGGACATTCCTGAGTGAATGGGAGTATATGCTGTAAGGAGAACTTCCTGCTTCTAAAACCAAAACGGAGCTACCTAACAGAACGGTTTTCAATGTGTGCATTCAACTTACAGAGTAAAACTTGTGTGTTGAAAGGGAAGTCTGGAGACGCTTTCTGTGGAGAGGTCTCAAAACTCGCCTTTCCAGCAGTATTCCCGCATATAATGAAATAGCAGTAAAACTCTGCTTAAAACACAGAAGCAACGTATCCTTTAAATTGCGCTGCTTTGCATTTGTTCAGCAAAGTGAGCTAAATCTCCCTTTAGATTCAGGAGTTAGAAACAAGTTTCTGGCAAGGGCCTCATTTGGACATTCCTGAGTGAATGGGATTATATTCTGTAAAATGAACTCTCTGCTTCTAAAACCAAAAGGAAGCCACCTAAGAGAACGGTTTTCAATGTGTGCATTCTAATTAGAGAGTTAAAGTCGTGTGTTGAAGGGAAAGTCTGAAAACGCTTTCTGTGGAGAATTCTCAAAACAGGCCTTCCCAGCAGTATTCCCGCATATAACGAAATTGCAATAAAACTCTGCCTAAAATCCAAAAGCAACGTATCCTTCAATCTGCTCTGCTTTGCGTTTGTTCATCTAAGTGAGTTAAATCTCCCTTTAGATTCAGGAATTAGAAAAACGTTTCTGGCAAGAGCTGCGTTTGGACATTCCTGAGTGAATGGGAGTATATGCTGTAAGGAGAACACTCTGCAGCTAAAACCAAAAGGAAGCCACCTACAGAACGGTTTTCAATGTGTGCATTCAACTTACAGATAAACTCGTGTGTTGAAGGGGAAGTCTGGAAACACTTTCAGTGCGGAGAGATCTCAAAACAGGCCTTTCCAGCTGTATTCCCGCATATAACGAAATAGCAGTAAAACTCTGCCTAGAACACAGAAGCAACGTATCCTTAAATCTGCACTGCTGTGCGCTTGTTCAACTAAGTGAGTTAAATCTCCCCTTAGATTCAGGAGTCAGAAAAATGTTTCTGGCAATAGCGGCATTTGGACATCCCAGAGTGAATGGGAGTATATGCTGTAAAAAGAACTCTCTGCTTCTAAAACCAATACGGAGCTACCTAACAGAAAGGATGTCAATGTGTGCATTCTAATTAGAGAGTTAAACTCATGTGTTGAAGGGAAAGTCTGAAAACGCTTTCTGTGGAGAATTCTCAAAACAGGCCTTTCCAGCAGTATTCACGCATATAACGAAATAGCAGTAAAACTCTGTCTAAAACACAGAAGCAAAATATCCTTCAATCTGCTCTGCTGTGCGTTTGTTAGGCTAAGTGATCTAAATATTTCTTTAGATTCAGGAGTTAGAAACACGTTTCTGGCAAGAGCTGCTTTGGACATTCCTGAGTGAATGGAAGTATATGCTTTATGGAGAACTCTGCTTCTAAAATCAAAACGGTGCTACATAACAGAACAGTTGTCAATGTGTGCATTCAACTTACAGATAAACTCGTGTGTTGAAGGGTAAGTCTGGAAACGCTGTCCGTGGAGAGATCTCAAAACAGGGCTTTCCAGCAGTATTCCCGCATATAACGAAATAGCAGTAAAACTCTGTCTAAAACACAGAAGCAAAATATCCTTCAATCTGCTCTGCTCTGCTTTTGTTCAGCTTAGTGAGTGAAATCATTCTTTAGATTCATGAGTGAGAAACACGTTTCTGGCAAGAGCTGCATTTGGACATTCCTGAGTGAATGGGAGTATATGCTGTAAAAGAACTCTGCTTCTAAAACCAAAACAAAGCTACCTAACAGAACGGTTGTCAATGTGTGCATTCAACTTACAGGGTTAAACTCGTGTGTTGAAGGGGAAGTCTGGAAACGCTTTCTGTGGAGAGATCTCAAAACGGGCCTTTCCAGCAGTATATCCACATAAAACGAAATAGCAGTAAACCTCTGCTTAAAACACAGAAGCAACGTATCCTTAAATCTACTCTGCTGTGCGTTTGTTCTGCTAAGTGAGTTAAATCTCTTTCGATTCAGGAGTTAGAAACACGTTCTGGCAAGAGCTGCGCTTAGACATTCCTGAGTGAATGGGAGTATATGCTGTAAGGAGAAATTTCTGCTTCTAAAACCAAAACGGAACTACCTAACAGAACGGTTCTCAATGGTGCATTCAACTTACAGAGTTAAACTCGTGTGTTGTACGGGAAGTCTGGAAACGCTGTCTGTGGAGAGATCTCAAAACAGGGCTTTCCAGCAGTATTCCCGCATATAACGAAATAGCAGTAAAACTCTGTCTAAAACATAGAAGCAAAATATCCTTCAATCGGCTCTGCTGTGCGTTTGTTCTGCTTAGTGAGTTAAATCTTCCTTTAGATTTAGGAGTTAGAAACACGTTTCTGGCAAGAGCTGCGTTTGGACATTCGTGAGGGAATAAGAGTATATACTGTAAGGAGAAATTTCTGCTTCTAAAACCAAAACGGAGCTCCCTTACAGAATAGTTGTCAATGTGTGCATTCAACTTACAGAGTTAAACGCGTGTGTTGAAGGGGAAGTCTGGAAACGCTTTCTGTGGAGAGATCTCAAACGGCCTTTCCAGCAGTATATCCACATAAAACGAAATAGCAGTAAACCTCTGCTTAAAACACAGAAGCAACGTATCCTTAAATCTGCTCTGCTGTGTTTGTTCAGCTAAGTGAGTTAAATCTCCTTTGGATTCAGCAGTTAGAAACACGTTCCTGGCAAGAGCTGCGCTTAGACATTCCTGAGTGAATGGGAGTATATGCTGTAAGGAGAAATTTCTGCTTCTAAAACCAAAACGGAACTACCTAACAGAACGGTTCTCAATGGGTGCATTCAACTTACAGAGTTAAACTCGTGTGTTGTACGGGAAGTCTGGAAACGCTGTCTGTGGAGAGATCTCAAAACAGGGCTTTCCAGCAGTATTCCCGCATATAACGAAATAGCAGTAAAACTCTGTCTAAAACATAGAAGCAAAATATCCTTCAATCTGCTCTGCTGTGCGTTTGTTCAGCTAAGTGAGTTAAATCTTCCTTTAGATTTAGGAGTTAGAAACACGTTTCTGGCAAGAGCTGCGTTTGGACATTCGTGAGGGAATAAGAGTATATACTGTAAGGAGAAATTTCGGCTTCTAAAACCAAAACGGAGCTCCCTTACAGAATAGTTGTCAATGTGTGCATTCAACTTACAGATTTAAACTCGTGTTTTGAGAAGAATGTCTGGAAACGCGTTCTGTGGAGAGATCTCAAAACAGGCTTTTCCAGCAGTATTCCCGCATATAACGAAATAGCAGTAAAACTCTGTCTAAAACATAGAAGCAAAATATCCTTCAATCGGCTCTGCTGTGCGTTTGTTCTGCTTAGTGAGTTAAATCTTCCTTTAGATTTAGGAGTTAGAAACACGTTTCTGGCAAGAGCTGCGTTTGGACATTCGTGAGGGAATAAGAGTATATACTGTAAGGAGAAATTTCGCTTCTAAAACCAAAACGGAGCTCCCTTACAGAATAGTTGTCAATGTGTGCATTCAACTTACAGAGTTAAACTCGTGTGTTGAAGGGAAGTCTGGAAACGCTTTCTGTGGAGAGATCTCAAAAGAGGCCTTTCCAGGAGTATTCCCGCATATAACGAAATAGCACTAAAACTCTGCCTAAAACACAGAAGCAAGGTATCCTTCAAGCTGCTCTCCTGCGTGTTTGTTATGCTAAGTGAGTTAAATCTCCCTTTACATTCAGGCGTTAGAAACACGTTTCTGGCAAGAGCTGCGCTTAGACATTCCTGAGTGAATGGGAGTATATGCTGTAAAGAGAACTGTCTGCTTCTAAAACCAAAACGGAGCTACCTAACAGAACGGTTGTCAATGTGTGCATTCAACTTACAGAGTTAAACTCGTGTGTTGAAGGGGAAGTATGGAAACGCTTTCTGTGGAGAGATCTCAGATCAGGCCCTTCCAGCAGTATACCCGCATAAAATGAAATAGCGGTAAAACTCTGCCTAAAACACAGAAGCAATGTATCCTTCAATCTGCTCTGCTGTGTGTTTGTTCAGCTAAGTGAGTTAAATCCCTTTAGATTCAGGAGTTAGAAACATTTCTGGCAAGAGCTGCGTTTGGACATTCCTGAGTGAATGGCAGTGTATGCTGTAAGGAGAACTTTCTGCTTCTGAAACCAAAACAGAGTTAATCTCTTGTGTTGAAGGGGAAGTCTGGAAACGCTTTCTGTGGAGAGATCTCAAAACAGTCTTTTCCAGCAGTATTCCCGCATATAACGAAATAGCAGTAAACATCTGCCTAAAACACAGAAGCAAGGTATCCTTCAATCTGATCTGCTGTGCGTTTGTTATGCCAAGTGAGTTGAATCTCCCTTTATATTCAGGAGTTAGAAACACATTTCTGGCAAGAGCTGTGTTTGGACATTCCTGAGTGACTGGGAGTATATGCTGTAAGGAGAACTCTCAGCTTCTAAAACCAAACTAGAGCTACCTAACAGAACGGTTGTCAATGTGTGCATTCAACTTACAGAGTTAAACTCTTCTGTGAGGGAAATTCTGGAAAAAATTTCTGTGGAGAGATCTCAAAACAGGCTTTTCCAGCAGTATCCCGCATAAAATGAAATAGCAGTAAACTCTGCCTAAAACACAGAAACAACGATCATTCAATCTGCTCTGCTGTGCTTTGTTCAGCTAAGTGAGTTAAATCTCCCTTCAGATTCAGGAGTTAGAAACAGGTTTCTGGCAAGAGCTGGGATTGCACATTTCTGAGTGAATGGGAGTATATGCTGTAAGGAAAAGTCTCTGTTACTAAAACCAAAACAAATCGACCTAACAGAACGGTTGTCAATGTGTGCATTCAACTTACAGAGTTAAACTCGTGTGTTGAAGGGGAAGTGTGGAAACGCTTTCTGTGGAGAGATCTCAATACAGGCCTTTCCAGCAGTATTCCCGCATATAACGAAATAGCAGTAAAACTCTGCCGAAAACACAGAAGCAACGTATCATTCAATCTGCTATGCTGTGCGTTTTTTCAGCTAAGTGACTTAAATCTCCCTTTACATTCAGGACTTAGAAACATTTGTGGCAAGAGCTGCGCTTTGGACATTCATAAGTGAATGGAATTATATGCTGTACGGAGATGTTTCTGCTTCTAAAACCAAAACGGAGCCACTTAACAGAACGGTTGACAATGTGTGCATTCAATGTACAGAGTTAAACTCGTGTGTTGAAAAGGAAGTCTGGAAACGCTTTACGTGGAGAGATCTCAAAACAGGCCTTTCAGCAGTATTCCGCATATATGAAATAGCAGTAAACTCTGCTTAAAACACAGAAGCAACGATACTTCAATCTGCTCTGCTGTGCTTTGTTCAGCTAAGTGAGTTACATCTCCCTTATATTCAGTAGTTAGAAACACGTTTGTGGCAAGAGCTGCGTTTGGACATTCGTGAGTGAATGGGAGTATATACTGTAAGAGAACTTTCTGCCTCTAAAACCAAAACGGAACTACCTAACAGAACGGTTTTCAATGTGTGCATTCAACTTACAGAGTTAAACTTGTGTGTTGAAGGGGAAGTCTGTAGACGCTTTCTGTGGAGAATTCTCAAAACAGGCCTTTCCAGCAGTATTCCGCATATATGAAATAGCAGTAAAACTCTGCTAAAACACAGAAGCAACGATCATTCAATCTGCTCTGCTGTGCTTTGTTCAGCTAAGTGAGTTAAATCTCCCTTTAGATTCAGGAGTTAGAAACAAGTTTCTGGCAAGGGCCTCATTTGGACATTCCTGAGTGAATGGGATTATATTCTGTAAAATGAACTCTGCTTCTAAAACCAAAAGGAAGCCACCTAACAGAACGGTTTTCAATGTGTGCATTCTAATTAGAGAGTTAAAGTCGTGTGTTGAAGGGAAAGTCTGAAAACGCTTTCTGTGGAGAATTCTCAAAACAGGCCTTTCCAGCAGTATTCCCGCATATAACGAAATTGCAATAAAACTCTGCCTAAAATCCAAAAGCAACGTATCCTTCAATCTGCTCTGCTGTGCGTTGTTCATCTAAGTGAGTTAAATCTCCCTTTAGATTCAGGAATTAGAAAAACGTTTCTGGCAAGAGCTGCGTTTGGACATTCCTGAGTGAATGGGAGTATATGCTGTAAGGAGAACACTCTGCAGCTAAAACCAAAAGGGAGCTACCAAATAGAATGGTTGTCAATGTGTGCATTCAACTTACAGAGTTAAACTCGTGTGTTGAAGGGGAAGTCTGGAAACACTTTCTGCGGAGAGATCTCAAAACAGGCCTTTCCAGCTGTATTCCCGCATATAACGAAATAGCAGTAAAACTCTGCCTAGAACACAGAAGCAACGTATCCTTAAATCTGCACTGCTGTGCGCTTGTTCAACTAAGTGAGTTAAATCTCCCTTTAGATTCAGGAGTCAGAAAAATGTTTCTGGCAATAGCGGCATTTGGACATCCCAGAGTGAATGGGAGTATATGCTGTAAAAAGAACTCTCTGCTTCTAAAACCAATACGGAGCTACCTAACAGAAAGGATGTCAATGTGTGCATTCTAATTAGAGAGTTAAACTCATGTGTTGAAGGGAAAGTCTGAAAACGCTTTCTGTGGAGAATTCTCAAAACAGGCCTTTCCAGCAGTATTCACGCATATAACGAAATAGCAGTAAAACTCTGCCTAAAACACAGAAGCAACGTATCATTCAATCTGCTATGCTGTGGGTTTGTTTGGCTAAGTGATCTAAATATTTCTTTAGATTCAGGAGTTAGTAACACATTTCTGGCAAGAGCAGCGTTTGGACATTCCTGAGTGAATGGAAGTATATGCTTTATGGAGAACTCTCTGCTTCTAAAATCAAAACGGTGCTACATAACAGAACAGTTGTCAATGTGTGCATTCAACTTACAGAGTTAAACTCGTGTGTTGTACGGGAAGTCTGGAAACGCTGTCTGTGGAGAGATCTCAAAACAGGGCTTTCCAGCAGTATTCCCGCATATAACGAAATAGCAGTAAAACTCTGTCTAAAACACAGAAGCAAAATATCCTTCAATCTGCTCTGCTCTGCTTTTGTTCAGCTTAGTGAGTGAAATCATTCTTTAGATTCATGAGTGAGAAACACGTTTCTGGCAAGAGCTGCATTTGGACATTCCTGAGTGAATGGGAGTATATGCTGTAAAAAGAACTCTCTGCTTCTAAAACCAAAACAAAGCTACCTAACAGAACGGTTGTCAATGTGTGCATTCAACTTACAGGGTTAAACTCGTGTGTTGAAGGGGAAGTCTGGAAACGCTTTCTGTGGAGAGATCTCAAAACGGGCCTTTCCAGCAGTATATCCACATAAAACGAAATAGCAGTAAACCTCTGCTTAAAACACAGAAGCAACGTATCCTTAAATCTACTCTGCTGTGCGTTTGTTCTGCTAAGTGAGGTAAATCTCCCTTTGGATTCAGCAGTTAGAAACACGTTCTGGCAAGAGCTGCTTTGGACATTCCTGAGTGAATGGGAGTATATGCTGTAAGGAGAAATTTCTGCTTCTAAAACCAAAACGGAACTACCTAACAGAACGGTTGTCAATGTGCATTCAACTTACAGAGTTAAACTCGTGTGTTGAAGGGAAGTCTGGAAACGCTGTCTGTGGAGAGATCTCAAAACAGTCTTTTCCAGCAGTATATCCTCATATAACGAAATAGCAGTAAAACTCTGTCTAAAACACAGAAGCAAAATATCCTTCAATCGGCTCTGCTGTGCGTTTGTTCTGCTTAGTGAGTTAAATCTTCCTTTAGATTTAGGAGTTAGAAACACGTTCTGGCAAGAGCTGCTTTGGACATTCCTGAGTGAATGGAGTATATGCTGTAAGGAGAATTTCTGCTTCTAAAACCAAAACGGAGCTCCCTTACAGAATAGTTGTCAATGTGTGCATTCAACTTACAGAGTTAAACTCGTGTGTTGAAAAGGAAGTCTGGAAAGCGCTTTCTGTGGAGAGATCTCAAAGAGGCCTTTCCAGCAGTATTCGCATATAACGAAATAGCACTAAAACTCTGCCTAAAACACAGAAGCAAGGTATCCTTCAATCTGCTCTGCTGTGTTTGTTCAGCTAAGTGAGTTAAATCTCCCTTTACATTCAGGCGTTAGAAACACGTTTCTGGCAAGAGCTGCGTTTGGACATTCCTGAGTGAATGGGAGTATATGCTGTAAAGAGAACTGTCTGCTTCTAAAACCAAAACAGAGTTAAACTCTTGTGTTGAAGGGGAAGTCTGGAAACGCTTTCTGTGGAGAGATCTCAAAACAGGCCCTTCCAGCAGTATTCCCGCTTATAAGGAAATAGCAGTAAAGCTCTGCCTAAAACACAGAAGCAATATCCTTCAATCTGCTCTGCTGTGCTTTGTTCAGCTAAGTGAGTTAAATCTCCCTTTACATTCAGGCGTTAGAAACACGTTCTGGCAAGAGCTGCGCTTTGGACATTCGTGAGGAATAAGAGTATATACTGTAAGAGAACTTTCTGCTTCTAAAATCAAAACGGTGCTACATAACAGAACAGTTGTCAATGTGTGCATTCAACTTACAGAGTTAAACGCGTGTGTTGAAGGGGAAGTCTGGAAACGCTTTCTGTGGAGAGATCTCAAAACAGTCTTTTCCAGCAGTATTCCCGCATATAACGAAATAGCAGTAAACATCTGCCTAAAACACAGAAGCAAGGTATCCTTCAATCTGATCTGCTGTGCGTTTGTTCAGCTAAGTGAGTTAAATCTCCCTTCAGATTCAGGAGTTAGAAACAGGTTTCTGGCAAGAGCAGCGTTTGGACATTCCTGAGTGAATGGAAGTATATGCTTTATGGAGAACTCTCTGCTTCTAAAATCAAAACGGTGCTACATAACAGAACAGTTGTCAATGTGTGCATTCAACTTACAGAGTTAAACTCGTGTGTTGAAGGGGAAGTCTGGAAACGCTTTCTGTGGAGAGATCTCAAAACAGGCTTTCCAGCAGTATTCCCGCATATAACGAAATAGCAGTAAAACTCTGTCTAAAACACAGAAGCAAAATATCCTTCAATCTGCTCTGCTCTGCTTTTGTTCAGCTTAGTGAGTGAAATCATTCTTTAGATTCATGAGTGAGAAACACGTTTCTGGCAAGAGCTGCATTTGGACATTCCTGAGTGAATGGGAGTATATGCTGTAAAAAGAACTCTCTGCTTCTAAAACCAAAACAAAGCTACCTAACAGAACGGTTGTCAATGTGTGCATTCAACTTACAGGGTTAAACTCGTGTGTTGAAGGGGAAGTCTGGAAACGCTTTCTGTGGAGAGATCTCAAAACGGGCCTTTCCAGCAGTATATCCACATAAAACGAAATAGCAGTAAACCTCTGCTTAAAACACAGAAGCAACGTATCCTTAAATCTACTCTGCTGTGCGTTTGTTCTGCTAAGTGAGGTAAATCTCCCTTTGGATTCAGCAGTTAGAAACACGTTCCTGGCAAGAGCTGCGCTTTGGACATTCCTGAGTGAATGGGAGTATATGCTGTAAGGAGAAATTTCTGCTTCTAAAACCAAAACGGAACTACCTAACAGAACGGTTCTCAATGGGTGCATTCAACTTACAGAGTTAAACTCGTGTGTTGTACGGGAAGTCTGGAAACGCTGTCTGTGGAGAGATCTCAAAACAGGGCTTTCCAGCAGTATTCCCGCATATAACGAAATAGCAGTAAAACTCTGTCTAAAACATAGAAGCAAAATATCCTTCAATCGGCTCTGCTGTGCGTTTGTTCTGCTTAGTGAGTTAAATCTTCCTTTAGATTTAGGAGTTAGAAACACGTTTCTGGCAAGAGCTGCGTTTGGACATTCCTGAGTGAATGGGAGTATATGCTGTAAAGAGAACTGTCTGCTTCTAAAACCAAAACGGAACTACCTAACAGAACGGTTGTCAATGTGTGCATTCAACTTACAGGGTTAAACTCGTGTGTTGAAGGGGAAGTCTGGAAACGCTTTCTGTGGAGAGATCTCAAAACGGGCCTTTCCAGCAGTATATCCACATAAAACGAAATAGCAGTAAAGCTCTGCTTAAAACACAGAAGCAAAATATCCTTCAATCTGCTCTGCTGTGCTTTGTTCAGCTAAGTGAGTTAAATCTCCTTTAGATTCAGGAGTTAGAAACACGTTCCTGGCAAGAGCTGCGCTTTGGACATTCCTGAGTGAATGGGAGTATATGCTGTAAGGAGAAATTTCTGCTTCTAAAACCAAAACGGAACTACCTAACAGAACGGTTCTCAATGGTGCATTCAACTTACAGAGTTAAACTCGTGTGTTGTACGGGAAGTCTGGAAACGCTGTCTGTGGAGAGATCTCAAAACAGGGCTTTCCAGCAGTATTCCCGCATATAACGAAATAGCAGTAAAACTCTGTCTAAAACATAGAAGCAAAATATCCTTCAATCTGCTCTGCTGTGCTTTGTTCAGCTAAGTGAGTTAAATCTTCCTTTAGATTTAGGAGTTAGAAACACGTTTCTGGCAAGAGCTGCGTTTAGACATTCCTGAGTGAATGGGAGTATATGCTGTAAGGAGAAATTTCTGCTTCTAAAATCAAAACGGAACTACCTAACAGAACGGTTTTCAATGTGTGCATTCAACTTACAGAGTTAAACTCGTGTGTTGAAGGGAAGTCTGGAAACGCTTTCTGTGGAGAGATCTCAAAACAGGCTTTTCCAGCAGTATTCGCATATAACGAAATAGCAGTAAAACTCTGTCTAAAACACAGAAGCAAAATATCCTTCAATCTGCTCTGCTGTGCTTTGTTCAGCTAAGTGAGTTAAATCTTCCTTTAGATTTAGGAGTTAGAAACACGTTCTGGCAAGAGCTGCTTTGGACATTCGTGAGGGAATAAGAGTATATACTGTAAGAGAACTTTCTGCTTCTAAAACCAAAAGGAGCTACCTAACAGAATGGTTGTCAATGTGTGCATTCAACTTACAGATTTAAACTCGTGTGTTGAAGGGAAGTCTGGAAACGCTTCTGTGGAGAGATCTCAAAAGAGGCCTTTCCAGGAGTATTCCGCATATAACGAAATAGCAGTAAACTCTGCCTAAAACACAGAAGCAAGGTATCCTTCAATCTGCTCTGCTGTGTTTGTTATGCTAAGTGAGTTAAATCTCCTTTACATTCAGGCGTTAGAAACACGTTTCTGGCAAGAGCTGCGCTTAGACATTCCTGAGTGAATGGGAGTATATGCTGTAAAGAGAACTGTCTGCTTCTAAAACCAAAATGGAGTTCCCTAACAGTACGGTTGTCAATGTGTGCATTCAACTTACAGAGTTAAACTGTGTGTTGAAGGGGAAGTCTGGAAACGCTTTCTGTGGAGAGATCTCAGATCAGGCCCTTCCAGCAGTATACCCGCATAAAACGAAATACCAGTAAACTCTGCCTAGAACACAGAAGCAAAATATCCTTCAATCTGCTCTACTGTGCGTTTGTTCAACTAAGTGAGTTAAATCTCCTTCAGATTCAGGAGTTAGAAACATTTCTGGCAAGAGCTGCGCTTTGGACATTCCTGAGTGAATGGGAGTATATACTGTAAGGAGAAATTTCTGCTTCTAAAACCAAAACGGAGCCACTTAACAGAACGGTTGACAATGTGTGCATTCAATGTACAGAGTTAAACTCGTGTTGAAGGAAGTCTGAAAACGCTTTCTGTGGAGAGATCTCAAACAGGCCTTTCAGCAGTATTCCGCATAAAATGAAATAGCAGTAAAACTCTGCCTAAAACACAGAAACAACGTATCCTTCAATCTGCTCTGCTGTGTTTGTTCAGCTAAGTGAGTTAAATCTCCTTTAGATTCAGGAGTTAGAAACAAGTTTCTGGCAAGAGCTGCTTTGGACATTCGTGAGTGAATGGGATTATATTCTGTAAAATGAACTCTGCTTCTAAAACCAAAACAGAGTTAAACTGTGTGTTGAAGGAAGTCTGGAAACGCTTTCTGTGGAGAGATCTCAAAACAGGGCTTTCCAGCAGTATTCCGCATATAACGAAATAGCACTAAAACTCTGCCTAAAATCCAAAAGCAACGTATCCTTCAGTCTGCTCTGCTTTGCATTTGTTCAGCAAAGTGAGCTAAATCTCCCTTTAGATTCAGGAGTTAGAAACAAGTTTCTGGCAAGAGCTGCGTTTGGACATTCCTGAGTGACTGGGAGTATATGCTGTAAAGAGAACTGTCTGCTTCTAAAACCAAAACAGAGTTAAACTTGTGTGTTGAAGGAAGTCTGGAAAGCGCTTTCTGTGGAGATCTCAAAACAGGGCTTTCCAGCAGTATCCCGCATAAAATGAAATAGCAGTAAACATCTGCCTAAAACACAGAAACAACGATCATTCAATCTGCTATGCTGTGCGTTTTTCAGCTAAGTGAGTTAAATCTCCCTTTACATTCAGGACTTAGAAACACGTTTCTGGCAAAACCTGCGTTTGGACATTCATAAGTGAATGGAATTATATGCTGTACGGAGATGTTTCTGCTTCTAAAACCAAAACGGAGCCACTTAACAGAACGGTTGACAATGTGTGCATTCAACTTACAGAGTTAAACTTGTGTGTTGAAGGGGAAGTCTGGAAACGCTTTACGTGGAGAGATCTCAAAACAGGCCTTTCCAGCAGTATTCCCGCTTATAAGGAAATAGCAGTAAAGCTCTGCCTAAAACACAGAAGCAACGTATACTTCAATCTGCTCTACTGTGCGTTTGTTCAGCTAAGTGAGTTAAATCTCCTTTATATTCAGGAGTTAGAAACATTTCTGGCAAGAGCTGCTTTGGACATTCCTGAGTGAATGGAGTATATGCTGTAAGAGAACTTTCTGCCTCTAAAACCAAAACGGAACTACCTAACAGAACGGTTTTCAATGTGTGCATTCAACTTACAGAGTTAAACTTGTGTGTTGAAGGGAAAGTCTGAAAACGCTTTCTGTGGAGAGGTCTCAAAACTCGCCTTTCCAGCAGTATTCCCGCATATAAGGAAATAGCAGTAAAACTCTGCCTAAAACACAGAAGCAACGTATACTTCAATCTGCTCTGCTTTGCATTTGTTCAGCAAAGTGAGCTAAATCTCCCTTTAGATTCAGGAGTTAGAAACAAGTTTCTGGCAAGGGCCTCATTTGGACATTCCTGAGTGAATGGGATTATATTCTGTAAAATGAACTCTCTGCTTCTAAAACCAAAAGGAAGCCACCTAAGAGAACGGTTTTCAATGTGTGCATTCTAATTAGAGAGTTAAAGTCGTGTGTTGAAGGGAAAGTCTGAAAACGCTTTCTGTGGAGAATTCTCAAAACAGGCCTTTCCAGCAGTATTCCCGCATATAACGAAATTGCAATAAAACTCTGCCTAAAATCCAAAAGCAACGTATCCTTCAGTCTGCTCTGCTTTGCGTTTGTTCATCTAAGTGAGTTAAATCTCCCTTTAGATTCAGGAATTAGAAAAACGTTTCTGGCAAGAGCTGCGTTTGGACATTCCTGAGTG
The DNA here is from genome assembly GCA_021498475.1 of Saguinus midas. Classification (NCBI taxonomy): domain Eukaryota; kingdom Metazoa; phylum Chordata; class Mammalia; order Primates; family Cebidae; genus Saguinus; species Saguinus midas. The sequence goes on along the minus strand of CM038391.1, from coordinate 145,052,129 downwards.
AATGGGAGTATATGCTGTAAGGAGAACACTCTGCAGCTAAAACCAAAAGGGAGCTACCAAATAGAATGGTTGTCAATGTGTGCATTCAACTTACAGAGTTAAACTCGTGTGTTGAAGGGGAAGTCTGGAAACGCTTTCTGTGGAGAGATCTCAAAACAGGCCTTTCCAGCTGTATTCCCGCATATAACGAAATAGCAGTAAAACTCTGCCTAGAACACAGAAGCAACGTATCCTTAAATCTGCACTGCTGTGCGCTTGTTCAACTAAGTGAGTTAAATCTCCCTTTAGATTCAGGAGTCAGAAAAATGTTTCTGGCAATAGCGGCATTTGGACATCCCAGAGTGAATGGGAGTATATGCTGTAAAAGAACTCTCTGCTTCTAAAACCAATACGGAGCTACCTAACAGAAAGGATGTCAATGTGTGCATTCTAATTAGAGAGTTAAACTCATGTGTTGAAGGGAAAGTCTGAAAACGCTTTCTGTGGAGATCTCAAAACAGGCCTTTCCAGCAGTATTCCGCATATAACGAAATAGCAGTAAAACTGTGCCTAAAACATAGGAGCAACGTATCTCTGAATCGGGCTCTGCTGTGGGTTTGTTTGGCTAAGTGATCTAAATATTTCTTTAGATTCAGGAGTTAGTAACACATTTCTGGCAAGAGCAGCGTTTGGACATTCCTGAGTGAATGGAAGTATATGCTTTATGGAGAACTCTGCTTCTAAAATCAAAACGGAGCTACATAACAGAACGGTTGTCAATGTGTGCATTCAACTTACAGAGTTAAACTCGTGTGTTGTACGGGAAGTCTGGAAACGCTGTCTGTGGAGAGATCTCAAAAGAGGCCTTTCCAGGAGTATTCCGCATATAACGAAATAGCAGTAAAACTCTGTCTAAAACACAGAAGCAAAATATCCTTCAATCTGCTCTGCTCTGCTTTTGTTCAGCTTAGTGAGTGAAATCATTCTTTAGATTCATGAGTGAGAAACACGTTTCTGGCAAGAGCTGCATTTGGACATTCCTGAGTGAATGGGAGTATATGCTGTAAAAGAACTCTGCTTCTAAAACCAAAACAAAGCTACCTAACAGAACGGTTGTCAATGTGTGCATTCAACTTACAGAGTTAAACTGTGTGTTGAAGGGGAAGTCTGGAAACGCTTTCTGTGGAGATCTCAAAACAGGCCTTTCCAGCAGTATATCCACATAAAACGAAATAGCAGTAAACCTCTGCTTAAAACACAGAAGCAACGTATCCTTAAATCTGCTCTGCTGTGTTTGTTCAGCTTAGTGAGTTAAATCTCTTTAGATTCATGAGTTAGAAACACGTTCCTGGCAAGAGCTGCGCTTAGACATTCCTGAGTGAATGGGAGTATATGCTGTAAGGAGAAATTTCTGCTTCTAAAACCAAAACGGAACTACCTAACAGAACGGTTCTCAATGTGTGCATTCAACACAGAGTTAAACTGTGTGTTGAAGGGAAGTCTGGAAACGCTGTCTGTGGAGAGATCTCAAAACAGGGCTTTCCAGCAGTATTCCCGCATATAACGAAATAGCAGTAAAACTCTGTCTAAAACACAGAAGCAAAATATCCTTCAATCTGCTCTGCTCTGCTTTTGTTCAGCTTAGTGAGTGAAATCATTCTTTAGATTCATGAGTGAGAAACACGTTTCTGGCAAGAGCTGCATTTGGACATTCCTGAGTGAATGGGAGTATATGCTGTAAAAAGAACTCTCTGCTTCTAAAACCAAAACAAAGCTACCTAACAGAACGGTTGTCAATGTGTGCATTCAACTTACAGGGTTAAACTCGTGTGTTGAAGGGGAAGTCTGGAAACGCTTTCTGTGGAGAGATCTCAAAACGGGCCTTTCCAGCAGTATATCCACATAAAACGAAATAGCAGTAAACCTCTGCTTAAAACACAGAAGCAACGTATCCTTAAATCTACTCTGCTGTGCGTTTGTTCTGCTAAGTGAGGTAAATCTCCCTTTGGATTCAGCAGTTAGAAACACGTTCCTGGCAAGAGCTGCGCTTAGACATTCCTGAGTGAATGGGAGTATATGCTGTAAAAGAACTCTGCTTCTAAAACCAAAACGGAACTACCTAACAGAACGGTTCTCAATGGTGCATTCAACTTACAGAGTTAAACGTGTGTTGAAGGGAAGTCTGGAAACGCTGTCTGTGGAGAGATCTCAAAACAGGGCTTTCCAGCAGTATTCCCGCATATAACGAAATAGCAGTAAAACTCTGTCTAAAACACAGAAGCAAAATATCCTTCAATCTGCTCTGCTCTGCTTTTGTTCAGCTTAGTGAGTGAAATCATTCTTTAGATTCATGAGTGAGAAACACGTTTCTGGCAAGAGCTGCATTTGGACATTCCTGAGTGAATGGGAGTATATGCTGTAAAAGAACTCTGCTTCTAAAACCAAAACAAAGCTACCTAACAGAACGGTTGTCAATGTGTGCATTCAACTTACAGGGTTAAACTCGTGTGTTGAAGGGGAAGTCTGGAAACGCTTTCTGTGGAGAGATCTCAAAACGGGCCTTTCCAGCAGTATATCCACATAAAACGAAATAGCAGTAAACCTCTGCTTAAAACACAGAAGCAACGTATCCTTAAATCTACTCTGCTGTGCGTTTGTTCTGCTAAGTGAGGTAAATCTCCCTTTGGATTCAGCAGTTAGAAACACGTTCCTGGCAAGAGCTGCGCTTAGACATTCCTGAGTGAATGGGAGTATATGCTGTAAGGAGAAATTTCTGCTTCTAAAACCAAAACGGAACTACCTAACAGAACGGTTCTCAATGTGTGCATTCAACTTACAGAGTTAAACTCGTGTGTTGAAGGGGAAGTCTGGAAACGCTGTCTGTGGAGAGATCTCAAAACAGGGCTTTCCAGCAGTATTCCCGCATATAACGAAATAGCAGTAAAACTCTGTCTAAAACATAGAAGCAAAATATCCTTCAATCGGCTCTGCTGTGCGTTTGTTCTGCTTAGTGAGTTAAATCTTCCTTTAGATTTAGGAGTTAGAAACACGTTTCTGGCAAGAGCTGCGTTTGGACATTCGTGAGGGAATAAGAGTATATACTGTAAGGAGAAATTTCTGCTTCTAAAACCAAAACGGAGCTCCCTTACAGAATAGTTGTCAATGTGTGCATTCAACTTACAGATTTAAACTCGTGTTTTGAGAAGAATGTCTGGAAACGCGTTCTGTGGAGAGATCTCAAAAGAGGCCTTTCCAGGAGTATTCCCGCATATAACGAAATAGCACTAAAACTCTGCCTAAAACACAGAAGCAAGGTATCCTTCAAGCTGCTCTCCTGCGTGTTTGTTATGCTAAGTGAGTTAAATCTCCCTTTACATTCAGGCGTTAGAAACACGTTTCTGGCAAGAGCTGCGTTTGGACATTCCTGAGTGAATGGGAGTATATGCTGTAAAGAGAACTGTCTGCTTCTAAAACCAAAATGGAGTTCCCTAACAGTACGGTTGTCAATGTGTGCATTCAACTTACAGAGTTAAACGCGTGTGTTGAAGGGGAAGTATGGAAACGCTTTCTGTGGAGAGATCTCAGATCAGGCCCTTCCAGCAGTATACCCGCATAAAATGAAATAGCGGTAAAACTCTGCCTAAAACACAGAAGCAATGTATCCTTCAATCTGCTCTGCTGTGTGTTTGTTCAGCTAAGTGAGTTAAATCTCCCTTTAGATTCAGGAGTTAGAAACAGGTTTCTGGCAAGAGCTGCGTTTGGACATTCCTGAGTGAATGGCAGTGTATGCTGTAAGGAGAACTTTCTGCTTCTGAAACCAAAACAGAGTTAATCTCTTGTGTTGAAGGGGAAGTCTGGAAACGCTTTCTGTGGAGAGGTCTCAAAACTCGCCTTTCCAGCAGTATTCCCGCATATAACGAAATAGCAGTAAACATCTGCCTAAAACACAGAAGCAAGGTATCCTTCAATCTGATCTGCTGTGCGTTTGTTATGCCAAGTGAGTTGAATCTCCCTTTATATTCAGGAGTTAGAAACACATTTCTGGCAAGAGCTGTGTTTGGACATTCCTGAGTGACTGGGAGTATATGCTGTAAGGAGAACTCTCAGCTTCTAAAACCAAACTAGAGCTACCTAACAGAACGGTTGTCAATGTGTGCATTCAACTTACAGAGTTAAACTCTTCTCTGTGAGGGAAAATCTGGAAATAATTTCTGTGCAGAGATCTCCAAAGAGGCTTTTCCAGCAGTATCCCGCATAAAATGAAATAGCAGTAAAACTCTGCCTAAAACACAGAAGCAACGATCATTCAATCTGCTCTGCTGTGCTTTGTTCAGCTAAGTGAGTTAAATCTCCTTCAGATTCAGGAGTTAGAAACAGGTTTCTGGCAAGAGCTGGGATTGCACATTTCAGTGAATGGGAGTATATGCTGTAAGGATAACTCTCAGCTTCTAAAACCAAAACAAATCGACCTAACAGAACGGTTGTCAATGTGTGCATTCAACTTACACAGATAAACTCGTGTGTTGAAGGGGAAGTGTGGAAACGCTTTCTGTGGAGAGATCTCAATACAGGCCTTTCCAGCAGTATTCCCGCTTATAAGGAAATAGCAGTAAAGCTCTGCCTAAAACACAGAAGCAACGTATACTTCAATCTGCTCTGCTGTGTTTGTTCAGCTAAGTGACTTAAATCTCCTTTACATTCAGGACTTAGAAACACGTTTCTGGCAAAACCTGCGTTTGGACATTCATAAGTGAATGGAATTATATGCTGTAAGGAGAAATTTCTGCTTCTAAAACCAAAACGGAGCCACTTAACAGAACGGTTGACAATGTGTGCATTCAATGTACAGAGTTAAACTTGTGTGTTGAAGGAAGTCTGGAAACACTTTCTGGAGAGATCTCAAACAGGCCTTTCCAGCAGTATTCCGCTTATAAGGAAATAGCAGTAAAGCTCTGCCTAAAACACAGAAGCAACGATACTTCAATCTGCTCTGCTGTGTTTGTTCAGCTAAGTGAGTTAAATCTCCCTATATATTCAGTAGTTAGAAACACGTTTGTGGCAAGAGCTGCGTTTGGACATTCGTGAGTGAATGGGAGTATATACTGTAAGAGAACTTTCTGCCTCTAAAACCAAAACGGAACTACCTAACAGAACGGTTTTCAATGTGTGCATTCAACTTACAGAGTTAAACTTGTGTGTTGAAGGGAAAGTCTGAAAACGCTTTCTGTGGAGAATTCTCAAAACAGGCCTTTCCAGCAGTATTCCCGCATATAATGAAATAGCAGTAAAACTCTGCTTAAAACACAGAAGCAACGTATCCTTTAAATTGCGCTGCTTTGCATTTGTTCAGCAAAGTGAGCTAAATCTCCCTTTAGATTCAGGAGTTAGAAACAAGTTTCTGGCAAGGGCCTCATTTGGACATTCCTGAGTGAATGGGAGTATATGCTGTAAGGAGAACACTCTGCAGCTAAAACCAAAAGGAAGCAACCAAAGAGAAAGGTTTTCAATGTGTGCATTCTAATTAGAGAGTTAAAGTCGTGTGTTGAAGGAAAGTCTGAAAACGCTTTCTGTGGAGATCTCAAAACAGGCTTTCCAGCAGTATTCCCGCATATAACGAAATTGCAATAAAACTCTGCCTAAAACACAGAAGCAACGATACTTCAATCTGCTCTGCTCTGCTTTGCGTTTGTTCATCTAAGTGAGTTAAATCTCCCTTTAGATTCAGGAATTAGAAAAACGTTTCTGGCAAGAGCTGCGTTTGGACATTCCTGAGTGAATGGGAGTATATGCTGTAAGGAGAACACTCTGCAGCTAAAACCAAAAGGGAGCTACCAAATAGAATGGTTGTCAATGTGTGCATTCAACTTACAGAGTTAAACTCGTGTGTTGAAGGGGAAGTCTGGAAACACTTTCATGGAGAGATCTCAAACAGGCCTTTCCAGCTGTATTCCCGCATATAACGAAATAGCAGTAAAACTCTGCCTAGAACACAGAAGCAACGTATCCTTTAAATTGCGCTGCTTTGCATTTGTTCAGCTAAGTGAGTTAAATCTCCTTTAGATTCAGGAGTCAGAAAATGTTTCTGGCAATAGCGGCATTTGGACATCCCAGAGTGAATGGGAGTATATGCTGTAAAAAGAACTCTCTGCTTCTAAAACCAATACGGAGCTACCTAACAGAAAGGATGTCAATGTGTGCATTCTAATTAGAGAGTTAAACTCATGTGTTGAAGGGAAAGTCTGAAAACGCTTTCTGTGGAGAATTCTCAAAACAGGCCTTTCCAGCAGTATTCACGCATATAACGAAATAGCAGTAAAACTGTGCCTAAAACATAGGAGCAACGTATCTCTGAATCGGGCTCTGCTGTGGGTTTGTTTGGCTAAGTGATCTAAATATTTCTTTAGATTCAGGAGTTAGTAACACATTTCTGGCAAGAGCAGCGTTTGGACATTCCTGAGTGAATGGAAGTATATGCTTTATGGAGAACTCTCTGCTTCTAAAATCAAAACGGTGCTACATAACAGAACAGTTGTCAATGTGTGCATTCAACTTACAGAGTTAAACTCGTGTGTTGTACGGGAAGTCTGGAAACGCTGTCTGTGGAGAGATCTCAAAACAGGGCTTTCCAGCAGTATTCCCGCATATAACGAAATAGCAGTAAAACTCTGTCTAAAACACAGAAGCAAAATATCCTTCAATCTGCTCTGCTCTGCTTTTGTTCAGCTTAGTGAGTGAAATCATTCTTTAGATTCATGAGTGAGAAACACGTTTCTGGCAAGAGCTGCATTTGGACATTCCTGAGTGAATGGGAGTATATGCTGTAAAAAGAACTCTCTGCTTCTAAAACCAAAACAAAGCTACCTAACAGAACGGTTGTCAATGTGTGCATTCAACTTACAGGGTTAAACTCGTGTGTTGAAGGGGAAGTCTGGAAACGCTTTCTGTGGAGAGATCTCAAAACGGGCCTTTCCAGCAGTATATCCACATAAAACGAAATAGCAGTAAACCTCTGCTTAAAACACAGAAGCAACGTATCCTTAAATCTACTCTGCTGTGCGTTTGTTCTGCTAAGTGAGTTAAATCTTCCTTTAGATTCAGGAGTTAGAAACACGTTTCTGGCAAGAGCTGCGCTTAGACATTCCTGAGTGAATGGGAGTATATGCTGTAAGGAGAAATTTCTGCTTCTAAAACCAAAACGGAACTACCTAACAGAACGGTTCTCAATGGGTGCATTCAACTTACAGAGTTAAACTCGTGTGTTGAAGGAAGTCTGGAAACGCTGTCTGTGGAGAGATCTCAAAACAGGGCTTTCCAGCAGTATTCCCGCATATAACGAAATAGCAGTAAAACTCTGTCTAAAACATAGAAGCAAAATATCCTTCAATCGGCTCTGCTGTGCGTTTGTTCTGCTTAGTGAGTTAAATCTTCCTTTAGATTTAGGAGTTAGAAACACGTTTCTGGCAAGAGCTGCGTTTGGACATTCGTGAGGGAATAAGAGTATATACTGTAAGGAGAAATTTCTGCTTCTAAAACCAAAACGGAGCTCCCTTACAGAATAGTTGTCAATGTGTGCATTCAACTTACAGATTTAAACTCGTGTTTTGAGAAGAATGTCTGGAAACGCGTTCTGTGGAGAGATCTCAAAAGAGGCCTTTCCAGCAGTATTCCCGCATATAACGAAATAGCACTAAAACTCTGCCTAAAACACAGAAGCAAGGTATCCTTCAAGCTGCTCTCCTGCGTGTTTGTTATGCTAAGTGAGTTAAATCTCCCTTTACATTCAGGCGTTAGAAACACGTTTCTGGCAAGAGCTGCGTTTGGACATTCCTGAGTGAATGGGAGTATATGCTGTAAAGAGAACTGTCTGCTTCTAAAACCAAAATGGAGTTCCCTAACAGTACGGTTGTCAATGTGTGCATTCAACTTACAGAGTTAAACGCGTGTGTTGAAGGGGAAGTATGGAAACGCTTTCTGTGGAGAGATCTCAGATCAGGCCCTTCCAGCAGTATACCCGCATAAAATGAAATAGCAGTAAAACTCTGCCTAAAACACAGAAGCAATGTATCCTTCAATCTGCTCTGCTGTGTGTTTGTTCAGCTAAGTGAGTTAAATCTCCCTTTAGATTCAGGAGTTAGAAACAGGTTTCTGGCAAGAGCTGCGTTTGGACATTCCTGAGTGAATGGCAGTGTATGCTGTAAGGAGAACTTTCTGCTTCTGAAACCAAAACAGAGTTAATCTCTTGTGTTGAAGGGGAAGTCTGGAAACGCTTTCTGTGGAGAGATCTCAAAACAGTCTTTTCCAGCAGTATTCCCGCATATAACGAAATAGCAGTAAACATCTGCCTAAAACACAGAAGCAAGGTATCCTTCAATCTGATCTGCTGTGCGTTTGTTATGCCAAGTGAGTTGAATCTCCCTTTATATTCAGGAGTTAGAAACACATTTCTGGCAAGAGCTGTGTTTGGACATTCCTGAGTGACTGGGAGTATATGCTGTAAGGAGAACTCTCAGCTTCTAAAACCAAACTAGAGCTACCTAACAGAACGGTTGTCAATGTGTGCATTCAACTTACAGAGTTAAACTCTTCTCTGTGAGGGAAAATCTGGAAATAATTTCTGTGCAGAGATCTCCAAAGAGGCTTTTCCGGCAGTATACCCGCATAAAATGAAATAGCAGTAAAACTCTGCCTAAAACACAGAAACAACGTATCATTCAATCTGCTCTGCTGTGCGTTTGTTCAGCTAAGTGAGTTAAATCTCCTTCAGATTCAGGAGTTAGAAACACGTTTCTGGCAAGAGCTGTGTTTGGACATTCCTGAGTGACTGGGAGTATATGCTGTAAGGAGAAATTTCTGCTTCTAAAACCAAAACAGAGTTAATCTCTTGTGTTGAAGGGGAAGTATGGAAACGCTTTCTGTGGAGAGGTCTCAAAACTCGCCTTTCCAGCAGTATTCCGCATATAACGAAATAGCACTAAAACTCTGCCTAAAACACAGAAGCAAGGTATCCTTCAATCTGCTCTGCTGTGTGTTTGTTCAGCTAAGTGAGTTAAATCTCCTTTACATTCAGGACTTAGAAACACGTTTGTGGCAAGAGCTGCGTTTGGACATTCATAAGTGAATGGAATTATATGCTGTAAGGAGAAATTTCTGCTTCTAAAACCAAAACAGAGTTAAACTCTTCTCTGTGAGGAAAATCTGGAAATAATTTCTGTGCAGAGATCTCCAAAGAGGCTTTTCCAGCAGTATTCCCGCATATAACGAAATAGCAGTAAAACTCTGCCTAAAACACAGAAGCAACGTATCCTTCAATCTGCTCTGCTGTGCGTTTTTTCAGCTAAGTGAGTTAAATCTCCCTTTACATTCAGGACTTAGAAACACGTTTCTGGCAAAACCTGCGTTTGGACATTCATAAGTGAATGGAATTATATGCTGTACGGAGATGTTTCTGCTTCTAAAACCAAAACGGAGCCACTTAACAGAACGGTTGACAATGTGTGCATTCAATGTACAGAGTTAAACTCGTGTGTTGAAAAGGAAGTCTGGAAACGCTTTACGTGGAGAGATCTCAAAACAGGCCTTTCCAGCAGTATTCCCGCTTATAAGGAAATAGCAGTAAAGCTCTGCCTAAAACACAGAAGCAACGTATACTTCAATCTGCTCTACTGTGCGTTTGTTCAGCTAAGTGAGTTAAATCTCCCTATATATTCAGTAGTTAGAAACACGTTTGTGGCAAGAGCTGCGTTTGGACATTCGTGAGTGAATGGGAGTATATACTGTAAGAGAACTTTCTGCCTCTAAAACCAAAACGGAACTACCTAACAGAACGGTTTTCAATGTGTGCATTCAACTTACAGAGTTAAACTTGTGTGTTGAAGGGGAAGTCTGGAGACGCTTTCTGTGGAGAGGTCTCAAAACTCGCCTTTCCAGCAGTATTCCCGCATATAATGAAATAGCAGTAAAACTCTGCTTAAAACACAGAAGCAACGTATCCTTTAAATTGCGCTGCTTTGCATTTGTTCAGCAAAGTGAGCTAAATCTCCCTTTAGATTCAGGAATTAGAAAAACGTTTCTGGCAAGAGCTGCGTTTGGACATTCCTGAGTGAATGGGAGTATATGCTGTAAAAGAACTCTCTGCTTCTAAAATCAAAACGGTGCTACATAACAGAACAGTTGTCAATGTGTGCATTCTAATTAGAGAGTTAAACTCATGTGTTGAAGGAAGTCTGGAAACACTTTCTGTGGAGATCTCAAAACAGGGCTTTCCAGCAGTATTCCGCATATAATGAAATAGCAGTAAAACTCTGCCTAAAATCCAAAAGCAACGTATCCTTCAATCTGCTCTGCTTTTGTTCAGCTTAGTGAGTGAAATCATTCTTTAGATTCAGGAATTAGAAAACGTTTCTGGCAAAACCTGCGTTTGGACATTCGTGAGTGAATGGGAGTATATGCTGTAAGGAAAAGTCTCTGTTACTAAAACCAAAACGGAGCCACTTAACAGAACGGTTTTCAATGTGTGCATTCTAATTAGAGAGTTAAACTCATGTGTTGAAGGAAGTCTGGAAACGCTTTCTGTGGAGAGATCTCAATACAGGCCTTTCCAGCAGTATTCCGCATATAACGAAATTGCAATAAAACTCTGCCTAAAATCCAAAAGCAACGTATCCTTCAATCTGCTCTGCTCTGCTTTGCGTTTGTTCATCTAAGTGAGTTAAATCTCCCTTTAGATTCAGGAATTAGAAAAACGTTTCTGGCAAGAGCTGCGTTTGGACATTCCTGAGTGAATGGGAGTATATGCTGTAAGGAGAACACTCTGCAGCTAAAACCAAAAGGGAGCTACCAAATAGAATGGTTGTCAATGTGTGCATTCAACTTACAGAGTTAAACTCGTGTGTTGAAGGGAAAGTCTGAAAACGCTTTCTGTGGAGAATTCTCAAAACAGGCCTTTCCAGCAGTATTCCGCATATAACGAAATAGCAGTAAAACTCTGCCTAGAACACAGAAGCAACGTATCCTTAAATCTGCACTGCTGTGCGCTTGTTCAACTAAGTGAGTTAAATCTCCTTTAGATTCAGGAGTCAGAAAAATGTTTCTGGCAATAGCGGCATTTGGACATCCCAGAGTGAATGGGAGTATATGCTGTAAGGAGAACTCTGCTTCTAAAACCAATACGGAGCTACCTAACAGAAAGGATGTCAATGTGTGCATTCTAATTAGAGAGTTAAACTCGTGTGTTGTACGGGAAGTCTGGAAACGCTTTCTGTGGAGAGATCTCAAAACAGGCCTTTCCAGCAGTATTCACGCATATAACGAAATAGCAGTAAAACTGTGCCTAAAACATAGGAGCAACGTATCTCTG
>CM038391.1:145027658-145040694 GCA_021498475.1 Saguinus midas | reverse complement strand
CAACTCCCGCTCTCAGGTGATTCATCCACCTTGGCCTCCCAAAGTGCTGGGATTACAGGTGTGAGCCACTGTGCCAGGCCATACTGTTCCATTTTTGAGTGAAGGCACTGAGGTGTAGTCGTAGCAAAGCTGGGTATCTGTGCACAAGGCCACATGGCCAGTGAGTGACAGAGCCAGGACCCGGCCCAGGCAGTCTCACCCGGGGCCCTGCTCTCAGCCTCTTGTGAGCTCCTCAGGGTGGGGTCTGGGGCATTCCATTTCATGCCTTGGGCTATTCTGTATAGGCCCAGCAGGTACTGGTAGCACCTGGGAGGTCTGGGCTGGCCAGGCTGGGCTCCCAGCATAGAGCATGTTCCCACCAGGGTCCAGAAACAAGGCCAGCATGGAGGGTGCTGGATACTGGCCCAGAGGCATCTGGAGCTGAGAGAGCCCCTGGGGAGATGAGTCCTGGCTGCCATGGGGCCCAGGGATGCAGCCTCTGCCCCTCAGGCCTCTGCCCTTGCTATCTCCCTGCAGAGAGCCATCACCATCCTGGACACAGAGAAGAGCTTCCTGAAGCGCATGAGGAAGGCCTTCCGCTCCGGCAAGCTGCTTCAGGTGGGGTACACACCTGACGGCCAGGACAACTACAGATGGTGCTTCAGGTAATGCCAGGCTTCACCCCAGTTGGAGCTTGGGAGCTTAGGGGCTACCCATGGGCACAGAGGCTGCCTTGGGGCCTGCTGGGCCTGTCATGAACATGGGGTGCTCTCCCAAGGTCAGCTATAGGTATAAGGCCCATTCAGAGCTCAGCTGTGGGTGTGCACGGGACCCATCTCAGATCTCAGCTGGTGGGGCCCAGACACAAAATTCCAGAAAATTCCAGGTGCAACTCTGCCTAAAACACAGAAGCAAGGTATCCTTCAATCTGCTCTGCTGTGTGTTTGTTCAGCTAAGTGAGTTAAATCTCCTTTAGATTCAGGAGTTAGAAACAGGTTTCTGGCAAGAGCTGCGTTTGGACATTCCTGAGTGAATGGCAGTGTATGCTGTAAGGAGAACTTTCTGCTTCTGAAACCAAAACAGAGTTAAACTCTTGTGTTGAAGGGGAAGTCTGGAAACGCTTTCTGTGGAGAGATCTCAAAACAGTCTTTTCCAGCAGTATTCCCGCATATAACGAAATAGCAGTAAACATCTGCCTAAAACGCAGAAGCAAGGTATCCTTCAATCTGATCTGCTGTGCGTTTGTTATGCCAAGTGAGTTGAATCTCCCTTTATATTCAGGAGTTAGAAACACATTTCTGGCAAGAGCTGTGTTTGGACATTCCTGAGTGACTGGGAGTATATGCTGTAAGGAGAACTCTCAGCTTCTAAAACCAAACTAGAGCTACCTAACAGAACGGTTGTCAATGTGTGCATTCAACTTACAGAGTTAAACTCTTCTGTGAGGGAAAATCTGGAAATAATTTCTGTGCAGAGATCTCAAAGAGGCTTTTCCAGCAGTATCCCGCATAAAATGAAATAGCAGTAAAACTCTGCCTAAAACACAGAAACAACGTATCATTCAATGTGGTCTGCTGTGCGTTTGTTCAGCTAAGTGAGTTAAATCTCCCTTCAGATTCAGGAGTTAGAAACAGGTTTCTGGCAAGAGCTGGGATTGCACATTTCTGAGTGAATGGGAGTATATGCTGTAAGGAAAAGTCTCTGTTACTAAAACCAAAACAAATCGACCTAACAGAACGGTTGTCAATGTGTGCATTCAACTTACAGATAAACTCGTGTTGAAGGGGAAGTGTGGAAACGCTTTCTGTGGAGAGATCTCAATACAGGCCTTTCCAGCAGTATTCCCGATATAACTAAATAGCAGTAAAACTCTGCCGAAAACACAGAAGCAACGATATCAATCTGCTATGCTGTGCGTTTGTTCAGCTAAGTGAGTTAAATCTCCTTTACATTCAGGACTTAGAAACACGTTTCTGGCAAACTGCGCTTTGGACATTCCTGAGTGAATGGGAGTATATGCTGTAAGGAGAAATTTCTGCTTCTAAAACCAAAACGGAACTACCTAACAGAACGGTTCTCAATGGTGCATTCAACTTACAGAGTTAAACTCGTGTTGTTGGAAGTCTGGAAACGCTGTCTGTGGAGAGATCTCAAAACAGGGCTTTCCAGCAGTATTCTGATGACATAACTAAATAGCAGTAAAACTCTGTCTAAAACATAGAAGCAAAATATCCTTCAATCGGCTCTGCTGTGCGTTTTGTTCTGCTTAGTGAGTTAAATCTTCCTTTAGATTTAGGAGTTAGAAACACGTTTCTGGCAAGAGCTGCGCTTTGGACATTCGAGGGAATAAGAGTATATACTGTAAGGAGAAATTTCGCTTCTAAAACCAAAACGGAGCTCCCTTACAGAATAGTTGTCAATGTGTGCATTCAACTTACAGATTTAAACTCGTGTTTTGAGAAGAATGTCTGAAACGCTTCTGTGGAGAGATCTCAAAGAGGCCTTTCCAGGAGTATTCCCGCATATAACGAAATAGCACTAAAACTCTGCCTAAAACACAGAAGCAAGGTATCCTTCAAGCTGCTCTCCTGCGTGTTTGTTATGCTAAGTGAGTTAAATCTCCCTTTACATTCAGGCGTTAGAAACACGTTTCTGGCAAGAGCTGCGTTTGGACATTCCTGAGTGAATGGGAGTATATGCTGTAAAGAGAACTGTCTGCTTCTAAAACCAAAATGGAGTTCCCTAACAGTACGGTTGTCAATGTGTGCATTCAACTTACAGAGTTAAACGCTGTGTTGAAGGGGAAGTATGGAAACGCTTTCTGTGGAGAGATCTCAGATCAGGCCCTTCCAGCAGTATACCCGCATAAAATGAAATAGCGGTAAAACTCTGCCTAAAACACAGAAGCAATGTATCCTTCAATCTGCTCTGCTGTGTGTTTGTTCAGCTAAGTGAGTTAAATCTCCCTTTAGATTCAGGAGTTAGAAACAGGTTTCTGGCAAGAGCTGCGTTTGGACATTCCTGAGTGAATGGCAGTGTATGCTGTAAGGAGAACTTTCTGCTTCTGAAACCAAAACAGAGTTAATCTCTTGTGTTGAAGGGGAAGTCTGAAACGCTTTCTGTGGAGAGATCTCAAACAGTCTTTTCCAGCAGTATTCGATATAACGAAATAGCAGTAAACATCTGCCTAAAACACAGAAGCAAGGTATCCTTCAATCTGATCTGCTGTGCTTGTTATGCCAAGTGAGTTAAATCTCCCTTTAGATTCAGGAGTTAGAAACAGGTTTCTGGCAAGAGCTGCGTTTGGACATTCCTGAGTGAATGGGAGTATATGCTGTAAGGAGAACTCTCAGCTTCTAAAACCAAACTAGAGCTACCTAACAGAACGGTTGTCAATGTGTGCATTCAACTTACAGAGTTAAACTCTTCTCTGTGAGGGAAAATCTGGAAATAATTTCTGTGCAGAGATCTCCAAAGAGGCTTTTCCGGCAGTATCCCCAAGATAAAATGAAATAGCAGTAAAACTCTGCCTAAAACACAGAAACAACGATCATTCAATGTGGTCTGCTGTGCGTTTGTTCAGCTAAGTGAGTTAAATCTCCTTCAGATTCAGGAGTTAGAAACAGGTTTCTGGCAAGAGCTGGATTGCACATTTCAGTGAATGGGAGTATGCTGTAAGGAAAAGTCTCTGTTACTAAAACCAAAACAAATCGACCTAACAGAACGGTTGTCAATGTGTGCATTCAACTTACACAGATAAACTCGTGTGTTGAAGGGGAAGTGTGGAAACGCTTTCTGTGGAGAGATCTCAATACAGGCCTTTCCAGCAGTATTCCGCATATAACGAAATAGCAGTAAAACTCTGCCGAAAACACAGAAGCAACGATCATTCAATCTGCTATGCTGTGCTTTTTCAGCTAAGTGAGTTAAATCTCCTTTACATTCAGGACTTAGAAACACGTTTCTGGCAAAACTGCGCTTTGGACATTCATAAGTGAATGGAATTATATGCTGTACGGAGATGTTTCTGCTTCTAAAACCAAAACGGAGCCACTTAACAGAACGGTTGACAATGTGTGCATTCAATGTACAGAGTTAAACTGTGTTGAAAAGGAAGTCTGGAAACGCTTTACGTGGAGAGATCTCAAACAGGCCTTTCCAGCAGTATTCCCGCTTATAAGGAAATAGCAGTAAAGCTCTGCCTAAAACACAGAAGCAACGATACTCAATCTGCTCTACTGTGCGTTTGTTCAGCTAAGTGAGTTAAATCTCCTATATATTCAGTAGTTAGAAACACGTTTGTGGCAAGAGCTGCGTTTGGACATTCGTGAGTGAATGGGAGTATATACTGTAAGAGAACTTTCTGCCTCTAAAACCAAAACGGAACTACCTAACAGAACGGTTTTCAATGTGTGCATTCAACTTACAGAGTTAAACTTGTGTGTTGAAGGGGAAGTCTGAGACGCTTTCTGTGGAGAGGTCTCAAACTCGCCTTTCCAGCAGTATTCTCGCATATAATGAAATAGCAGTAAAACTCTGCTTAAAACACAGAAGCAACGTATCCTTTAAATTGCGCTGCTTTGCATTTGTTCAGCAAAGTGAGCTAAATCTCCCTTTAGATTCAGGAGTTAGAAACAAGTTTCTGGCAAGGGCCTCATTTGGACATTCCTGAGTGAATGGGATTATATTCTGTAAAATGAACTCTCTGCTTCTAAAACCAAAAGGAAGCCACCTACAGAGAACGGTTTTCAATGTGTGCATTCTAATTAGAGAGTTAAAGTCGTGTGTTGAAGGGAAGTCTGAAAACGCTTGTGGAGAATTCTCAAAACAGGCCTTTCCAGCAGTATTCTCAAGACATAACGAAATTGCAATAAAACTCTGCCTAAAATCCAAAAGCAACGTATCCTTCAGTCTGCTCTGCTTTGCGTTTGTTCATCTAAGTGAGTTAAATCTCCCTTTAGATTCAGGAATTAGAAAAACGTTTCTGGCAAGAGCTGCTTTGGACATTCCTGAGTGAATGGGAGTATATGCTGTAAGGAGAACACTCTGCAGCTAAAACCAAAAGGGAGCTACCAAATAGAATGGTTGTCAATGTGTGCATTCAACTTACAGAGTTAAACTCGTGTGTTGAAGGGGAAGTCTGGAAACACTTTCTGCGGAGAGATCTCAAAACAGGCCTTTCCAGCTGTATTCCCGCATATAACGAAATAGCAGTAAAACTCTGCCTAGAACACAGAAGCAACGTATCCTTAAATCTGCACTGCTGTGCGCTTGTTCAACTGAGTGAGTTAAATCTCCCCTTAGATTCAGGAGTCAGAAAAATGTTTCTGGCAATAGCGGCATTTGGACATCCCAGAGTGAATGGGAGTATATGCTGTAAAAGAACTCTGCTTCTAAAACCAATACGGAGCTACCTAACAGAAAGGATGTCAATGTGTGCATTCTAATTAGAGAGTTAAACTCATGTGTTGAAGGAAGTCTGAAAACGCTTGTGGAGAATTCTCAAAACAGGCCTTTCCAGCAGTATTCACGATATAACGAAATAGCAGTAAAACTGTGCCTAAAACATAGGAGCAACGTATCTGAATCGGGCTCTGCTGTGGGTTTGTTTGGCTAAGTGATCTAAATATTTCTTTAGATTCAGGAGTTAGTAACACATTTCTGGCAAGAGCAGCATTTGGACATTCCTGAGTGAATGGAAGTATATGCTTTATGGAGAACTCTCTGCTTCTAAAATCAAAACGGTGCTACATAACAGAACAGTTGTCAATGTGTGCATTCAACTTACAGAGTTAAACTGTGTTGTACGGAAGTCTGGAAACGCTGTCTGTGGAGAGATCTCAAAACAGGGCTTTCCAGCAGTATTCCCGCATATAACGAAATAGCAGTAAAACTCTGTCTAAAACACAGAAGCAAAATATCCTTCAATCTGCTCTGCTCTGCTTTTGTTCAGCTTAGTGAGTGAAATCATTCTTTAGATTCATGAGTGAGAAACACGTTTCTGGCAAGAGCTGCATTTGGACATTCCTGAGTGAATGGGAGTATATGCTGTAAAAGAACTCTGCTTCTAAAACCAAAACAAAGCTACCTAACAGAACGGTTGTCAATGTGTGCATTCAACTTACAGGGTTAAACTGTGTGTTGAAGGGAAGTCTGGAAACGCTTTCTGTGGAGAGATCTCAAACGGGCCTTTCCAGCAGTATATCCACATAAAACGAAATAGCAGTAAACCTCTGCTTAAAACACAGAAGCAACGTATCCTTAAATCTACTGCTGCTGCTTGTTCTGCTAAGTGAGGTAAATCTCCTTGATTCAGCAGTTAGAAACACGCCTGGCAAGAGCTGCGCTTAGACATTCCTGAGTGAATGGGAGTATATGCTGTAAGGAGAAATTTCTGCTTCTAAAACCAAAACGGAACTACCTAACAGAACGGTTCTCAATGGGTGCATTCAACTTACAGAGTTAAACTCGTGTGTTGTACGGGAAGTCTGGAAACGCTGTCTGTGGAGAGATCTCAAAACAGGGCTTTCCAGCAGTATTCCCGCATATAACGAAATAGCAGTAAAACTCTGTCTAAAACATAGAAGCAAAATATCCTTCAATCGGCTCTGCTGTGCTTTGTTCTGCTTAGTGAGTTAAATCTTCCTTTAGATTTAGGAGTTAGAAACACGTTTCTGGCAAGAGCTGCGCTTGGACATTCGTGAGGAATAAGAGTATATACTGTAAGGAGAAATTTCTGCTTCTAAAACCAAAACGGAGCTCCCTTACAGAATAGTTGTCAATGTGCATTCAACTTACAGATTAAACTCGTGTTTTGAGAAGAATGTCTGGAAACGCTTCTGTGGAGAGATCTCAAAAGAGGCCTTTCCAGGAGTATTCCCGATATAACTAAATAGCACTAAAACTCTGCCTAAAACACAGAAGCAAGGTATCCTTCAAGCTGCTCTCTGCGTGTTTGTTATGCTAAGTGAGTTAAATCTCCTTTACATTCAGGCGTTAGAAACACGTTTCTGGCAAGAGCTGCGCTTTGGACATTCCTGAGTGAATGGGAGTATATGCTGTAAAGAGAACTGTCTGCTTCTAAAACCAAAATGGAGTTCCCTAACAGTACGGTTGTCAATGTGTGCATTCAACTTACAGAGTTAAACGCGTGTGTTGAAGGGAAGTATGGAAACGCTTTCTGTGGAGAGATCTCAGATCAGGCCCTTCCAGCAGTATACCCGCATAAAATGAAATAGCGGTAAAACTCTGCCTAAAACACAGAAGCAATGTATCCTTCAATCTGCTCTGCTGTGTGTTTGTTCAGCTAAGTGAGTTAAATCTCCCTTTAGATTCAGGAGTTAGAAACAGGTTTCTGGCAAGAGCTGCGTTTGGACATTCCTGAGTGAATGGCAGTGTATGCTGTAAGGAGAACTTTCTGCTTCTGAAACCAAAACAGAGTTAAACTCTTGTGTTGAAGGGAAGTCTGGAAACGCTTTCTGTGGAGAGATCTCAAAACAGTCTTTTCCAGCAGTATTCCCGCATATAACGAAATAGCAGTAAACATCTGCCTAAAACACAGAAGCAAGGTATCCTTCAATCTGATCTGCTGTGCGTTTGTTATGCCAAGTGAGTTGAATCTCCCTTTATATTCAGGAGTTAGAAACACATTTCTGGCAAGAGCTGTGTTTGGACATTCCTGAGTGAATGGGAGTATATGCTGTAAGGAGAACTCTCAGCTTCTAAAACCAAACTAGAGCTACCTAACAGAACGGTTGTCAATGTGTGCATTCAACTTACAGAGTTAAACTCTTCTCTGTGAGGGAAAATCTGGAAATAATTTCTGTGCAGAGATCTCCAAAGAGGCTTTTCCGCAGTATCCCGATAAAATGAAATAGCAGTAAAACTCTGCCTAAAACACAGAAACAACGATCATTCAATGTGGTCTGCTGTGCTTTGTTCAGCTAAGTGAGTTAAATCTCCTTCAGATTCAGGAGTTAGAAACAGGTTTCTGGCAAGAGCTGGATTGCACATTTCAGTGAATGGGAGTATATGCTGTAAGGAAAAGTCTCTGTTACTAAAACCAAAACAAATCGACCTAACAGAACGGTTGTCAATGTGTGCATTCAACTTACACAGATAAACTCGTGTGTTGAAGGGGAAGTGTGGAAACGCTTTCTGTGGAGAGATCTCAATACAGGCCTTTCCAGCAGTATTCCCGCATATAACGAAATAGCAGTAAAACTCTGCCGAAAACACAGAAGCAACGTATCATTCAATCTGCTATGCTGTGCGTTTTTTCAGCTAAGTGAGTTAAATCTCCTTTACATTCAGGACTTAGAAACACGTTTCTGGCAAAACCTGCGCTTGGACATTCATAAGTGAATGGAATTATATGCTGCACGGAGATGTTTCTGCTTCTAAAACCAAAACGGAGCCACTTAACAGAACGGTTGACAATGTGTGCATTCAATGTACAGAGTTAAACTCGTGTGTTGAAAAGGAAGTCTGGAAACGCTTACGTGAGAGATCTCAAACAGGCCTTTCCAGCAGTATTCCCGCTTATAAGGAAATAGCAGTAAAGCTCTGCCTAAAACACAGAAGCAACGTATACTTCAATCTGCTCTACTGTGCGTTTGTTCAGCTAAGTGAGTTAAATCTCCCTATATATTCAGTAGTTAGAAACACGTTTGTGGCAAGAGCTGCGTTTGGACATTCGTGAGTGAATGGGAGTATATACTGTAAGAGAACTTTCTGCCTCTAAAACCAAAACGGAACTACCTAACAGAACGGTTTTCAATGTGTGCATTCAACTTACAGAGTTAAACTTGTGTTGAAGGGAAGTCTGAGACGCTTTCTGTGGAGAGGTCTCAAACCGCCTTTCCAGCAGTATTCCCGCATATAATGAAATAGCAGTAAAACTCTGCTTAAAACACAGAAGCAACGTATCCTTTAAATTGCGCTGCTTTGCATTTGTTCAGCAAAGTGAGCTAAATCTCCCTTTAGATTCAGGAGTTAGAAACAAGTTTCTGGCAAGGGCCTCATTTGGACATTCCTGAGTGAATGGGATTATATTCTGTAAAATGAACTCTCTGCTTCTAAAACCAAAAGGAAGCCACCTACCAGAACGGTTTTCAATGTGTGCATTCTAATTAGAGAGTTAAAGTCGTGTGTTGAAGGGAAAGTCTGAAAACGCTTTCTGTGGAGAATTCTCAAAACAGGCCTTTCCAGCAGTATTCCCGCATATAACGAAATTGCAATAAAACTCTGCCTAAAATCCAAAAGCAACGTATCCTTCAGTCTGCTCTGCTTTGCGTTTGTTCATCTAAGTGAGTTAAATCTCCCTTTAGATTCAGGAATTAGAAAAACGTTTCTGGCAAGAGCTGCGTTTGGACATTCCTGAGTGAATGGGAGTATATGCTGTAAGGAGAACACTCTGCAGCTAAAACCAAAAGGGAGCTACCAAATAGAATGGTTGTCAATGTGTGCATTCAACTTACAGAGTTAAACTCGTGTGTTGAAGGGGAAGTCTGGAAACACTTTCTGCGGAGAGATCTCAAAACAGGCCTTTCCAGCTGTATTCGCATATAACGAAATAGCAGTAAAACTCTGCCTAGAACACAGAAGCAACGTATCCTTAAATCTGCACTGCTGTGCGCTTGTTCAACTAAGTGAGTTAAATCTCCCTTTAGATTCAGGAGTCAGAAAAATGTTTCTGGCAATAGCGGCATTTGGACATCCCAGAGTGAATGGGAGTATATGCTGTAAAAAGAACTCTCTGCTTCTAAAACCAATACGGAGCTACCTAACAGAAAGGATGTCAATGTGTGCATTCTAATTAGAGAGTTAAACTCATGTGTTGAAGGGAAAGTCTGAAAACGCTTTCTGTGGAGAATTCTCAAAACAGGCCTTTCCAGCAGTATTCACGATATAACTAAATAGCAGTAAACTGTGCCTAAAACATAGGAGCAACGATTCTGAATCGGGCTCTGCTGTGGGTTTGTTTGGCTAAGTGATCTAAATATTTCTTTAGATTCAGGAGTTAGTAACACATTTCTGGCAAGAGCAGCTTTGGACATTCCTGAGTGAATGGAAGTATATGCTTTATGGAGAACTCTGCTTCTAAAATCAAAACGGTGCTACATAACAGAACAGTTGTCAATGTGTGCATTCAACTTACAGAGTTAAACTGTGTGTTGTACGGGAAG
Source organism: Saguinus midas (assembly GCA_021498475.1). Lineage (NCBI taxonomy): Eukaryota > Metazoa > Chordata > Mammalia > Primates > Cebidae > Saguinus > Saguinus midas. The sequence goes on along the minus strand of CM038391.1, from coordinate 145,030,528 downwards.
TCTGGAAACGCTGTGGAGAGATCTCAAACAGGGCTTTCCAGCAGTATTCCCGATATAACGAAATAGCAGTAAAACTCTGTCTAAAACACAGAAGCAAAATATCCTTCAATCTGCTCTGCTCTGCTTTTCAGCTTAGTGAGTGAAATCATTCTTTAGATTCATGAGTGAGAAACACGTTTCTGGCAAGAGCTGCATTTGGACATTCCTGAGTGAATGGGAGTATATGCTGTAAAAGAACTCTCTGCTTCTAAAACCAAAACAAAGCTACCTAACAGAACGGTTGTCAATGTGTGCATTCAACTTACAGGGTTAAACTCGTGTTGAAGGGGAAGTCTGGAAACGCTTTCTGTGGAGAGATCTCAAACGGGCCTTTCCAGCAGTATATCCACATAAAACGAAATAGCAGTAAACCTCTGCTTAAAACACAGAAGCAACGATCCTTAAATCTACTCTGCTGTGCGTTTGTTCTGCTAAGTGAGGTAAATCTCCTTGATTCAGCAGTTAGAAACACGCCCTGGCAAGAGCTGCGCTTAGACATTCCTGAGTGAATGGGAGTATATGCTGTAAGGAGAAATTTCTGCTTCTAAAACCAAAACGGAACTACCTAACAGAACGGTTCTCAATGGTGCATTCAACTTACAGAGTTAAACTGTGTGTTGTACGGAAGTCTGGAAACGCTGTCTGTGGAGAGATCTCAAAACAGGGCTTTCCAGCAGTATTCCCAAGACATAACGAAATAGCAGTAAAACTCTGTCTAAAACATAGAAGCAAAATATCCTTCAATCGGCTCTGCTGCGTTTGTTCTGCTTAGTGAGTTAAATCTTCCTTTAGATTTAGGAGTTAGAAACACGTTTCTGGCAAGAGCTGCGCTTTGGACATTCGTGAGGGAATAAGAGTATATACTGTAAGGAGAAATTTCGCTTCTAAAATCAAAACGGTGCTACATAACAGAACAGTTGTCAATGTGTGCATTCAACTTACAGAGTTAAACTCGTGTGTTGTACGGGAAGTCTGGAAACGCTGTCTGTGGAGAGATCTCAAAACAGGGCTTTCCAGCAGTATTCCCGCATATAACGAAATAGCAGTAAAACTCTGTCTAAAACACAGAAGCAAAGTATCCTTCAATCTGCTCTGCTCCGCTTTTGTTCAGCTTAGTGAGTGAAATCATTCTTTAGATTCATGAGTGAGAAACACGTTTCTGGCAAGAGCTGCATTTGGACATTCCTGAGTGAATGGGAGTATATGCTGTAAAAAGAACTCTCTGCTTCTAAAACCAATACGGAGCTACCTAACAGAAAGGATGTCAATGTGTGCATTCTAATTAGAGAGTTAAACTCGTGTGTTGAAGGGAAAGTCTGAAAACGCTTTCTGTGGAGAATTCTCAAAACAGGCCTTTCCAGCAGTATTCACGATATAACGAAATAGCAGTAAAACTGCAAAAACAGAGCAACGTATCTCTGAATCTGCTCTGCTGTGGGTTTGTTTGGCTAAGTGATCTAAATATTTCTTTAGATTCAGGAGTTAGTAACACATTTCTGGCAAGAGCAGCGTTTGGACATTCCTGAGTGAATGGAAGTATATGCTTTATGGAGAACTCTCTGCTTCTAAAATCAAAACGGTGCTACATAACAGAACAGTTGTCAATGTGTGCATTCAACTTACAGAGTTAAACTCGTGTGTTGTACGGGAAGTCTGGAAACGCTGTCTGTGGAGAGATCTCAAAACAGGGCTTTCCAGCAGTATTCCCGCATAACTAAAATAGCAGTAAAACTCTGTCTAAAACACAGAAGCAAAATATCCTTCAATCTGCTCTGCTCTGCTTTTGTTCAGCTTAGTGAGTGAAATCATTCTTTAGATTCATGAGTGAGAAACACGTTTCTGGCAAGAGCTGCATTTGGACATTCCTGAGTGAATGGGAGTATATGCTGTAAAAAGAACTCTCTGCTTCTAAAACCAAAACAAAGCTACCTAACAGAACGGTTGTCAATGTGTGCATTCAACTTACAGGGTTAAACTCGTGTGTTGAAGGGGAAGTCTGGAAACGCTTGTGGAGAGATCTCAAACGGCCTTTTCCAGCAGTATATCCACATAAAACGAAATAGCAGTAAACCTCTGCTTAAAACACAGAAGCAACGATCCTTAAATCTACTCTGCTGTGCGTTTGTTCTGCTAAGTGAGGTAAATCTCCTTGATTCAGCAGTTAGAAACACGCCTGGCAAGAGCTGCGCTTAGACATTCCTGAGTGAATGGGAGTATATGCTGTAAGGAGAAATTTCTGCTTCTAAAACCAAAACGGAACTACCTAACAGAACGGTTCTCAATGGTGCATTCAACTTACAGAGTTAAACTGTGTTGTACGGGAAGTCTGGAAACGCTGTCTGTGGAGAGATCTCAAAACAGGGCTTTCCAGCAGTATTCCCAAGATATAACGAAATAGCAGTAAAACTCTGTCTAAAACATAGAAGCAAAATATCCTTCAATCGGCTCTGCTGTGCTTTGTTCTGCTTAGTGAGTTAAATCTTCCTTTAGATTTAGGAGTTAGAAACACGTTTCTGGCAAGAGCTGCTTTGGACATTCGTGAGGGAATAAGAGTATATACTGTAAGGAGAAATTTCGCTTCTAAAACCAAAACGGAGCTCCCTTACAGAATAGTTGTCAATGTGTGCATTCAACTTACAGATTTAAACTCGTGTTTTGAGAAGAATGTCTGGAAACGCTGCTCTGTGGAGAGATCTCAAAAGAGGCCTTTCCAGCAGTATTCCAAGATATAACTAAATAGCACTAAAACTCTGCCTAAAACACAGAAGCAAGGTATCCTTCAAACTGCTCTCCCGCGTGTTTGTTATGCTATGAGTTAAATCTCCCTTTAC
>CM038391.1:145013371-145027558 GCA_021498475.1 Saguinus midas | reverse complement strand
AAGAGAACTTTCTGCTTCTAAAACCAAAACGGAACTACCTAACAGAACGGTTGTCAATGTGTGCATTCAACTTACAGAGTTAAACTCGTGTGTTGAAGGGGAAGTCTGGAAACGCTTTATGTGGAGAGATCTCAAACAGGCCTTTCCAGCAGTATTCCCGCATATAATGAAATAGCAGTAAAGCTCTGCCTAAAACACAGAAGCAACGTATCCTTCAATCTGCTCTGCTGTGCTTGTTCAGCTAAGTGAGTTAAATCTCCTTTAGATTCAGGAGTTAGAAACAGGTTTCTGGCAAGAGCTGCGCTTGGACATTCCTGAGTGAATGGGATTATATGCTGTAAAATGAACTCTCTGCTTCTAAAACCAAAACAAATCGACCTAACAGAACGGTTGTCAATGTGTGCATTCAACTTACAGAGTTAAACTCGTGTGTTGAAGGGGAAGTCTGGAAACGCTTTCTGTGGAGAGATCTCAAAACAGGCCTTTCCAGCAGTATTCCCGCATATAACGAAATAGCAGTAAAACTCTGCCTAAAACACAGAAGCAACGTATCCTTCAATCTGCTCTGCTGTGCGTTTGTTCAGCTAAGTGAGTTAAATCTCCTTTAGATTCAGGAGTTAGAAACAGGTTTCTGGCAAGAGCTGCGTTTGGACATTCCTGAGTGAATGGGAGTATATGCTGTTAGGAGAACTCTGCTTCCAACAACGTATCATTCAATGTGGTCTGCTGTGCGTTTGTTATGCCAAGTGAGTTGAATCTCCCTTTATATTCAGGAGTTAGAAACACGTTTCTGGCAAGAGCTGTGTTTGGACATTCCTGAGTGAATGGGAGTATATGCTGTAAGGAGAACTCTCAGCTTCTAAAACCAAACTAGAGCTACCTAACAGAACGGTTGTCAATGTGTGCATTCAACTTACAGAGTTAAACTCTTCTCTGTGAGGGAAAATCTGGAAATAATTTCTGTGCAGAGATCTCCAAAGAGGCTTTTCCGGCAGTATCCCCGCATAAAATGAAATAGCAGTAAAACTCTGCCTAAAACACAGAAACAACGTATCATTCAATGTGGTCTGCTGTGCGTTTGTTCAGCTAAGTGAGTTAAATCTCCCTTCAGATTCAGGAGTTAGAAACAGGTTTCTGGCAAGAGCTGGGATTGCACATTTCTCAGTGAATGGGAGTATATGCTGTAAGGAAAAGTCTCTGTTACTAAAACCAAAACAAATCGACCTAACAGAACGGTTGTCAATGTGTGCATTCAACTTACACAGATAAACTCGTGTGTTGAAGGGGAAGTGTGGAAACGCTTTCTGTGGAGAGATCTCAATACAGGCCTTTCCAGCAGTATTCCCGCATATAACTAAATAGCAGTAAAACTCTGCCGAAAACACAGAAGCAACGTATCATTCAATCTGCTATGCTGTGCGTTTTTTCAGCTAAGTGAGTTAAATCTCCCTTTACATTCAGGACTTAGAAACACGTTTCTGGCAAAACCTGCGTTTGGACATTCATAAGTGAATGGAATTATATGCTGTACGGAGATGTTTCTGCTTCTAAAACCAAAACGGAGCCACTTAACAGAACGGTTGACAATGTGTGCATTCAATGTACAGAGTTAAACTCGTGTGTTGAAAAGGAAGTCTGGAAACGCTTTACGTGGAGAGATCTCAAAACAGGCCTTTCCAGCAGTATTCCCGCTTATAAGGAAATAGCAGTAAAGCTCTGCCTAAAACACAGAAGCAACGTATACTTCAATCTGCTCTACTGTGCGTTTGTTCAGCTAAGTGAGTTACATCTCCCTTATATTCAGTAGTTAGAAACACGTTTGTGGCAAGAGCTGCGTTTGGACATTCGTGAGTGAATGGGAGTATATACTGTAAGAGAACTTTCTGCTTCTAAAACCAAAACGGAACTACCTAACAGAACGGTTTTCAATGTGTGCATTCAACTTACAGAGTTAAACTTGTGTGTTGAAGGGGAAGTCTGGAGACGCTTTCTGTGGAGAGGTCTCAAAACTCGCCTTTCCAGCAGTATTCCCGCATATAATGAAATAGCAGTAAAACTCTGCTTAAAACACAGAAGCAACGTATCCTTTAAATTGCGCTGCTTTGCATTTGTTCAGCAAAGTGAGCTAAATCTCCCTTTAGATTCAGGAGTTAGAAACAAGTTTCTGGCAAGGGCTTCATTTGGACATTCCTGAGTGAATGGGATTATATTCTGTAAAATGAACTCTCTGCTTCTAAAACCAAAAGGAAGCCACCTAAGAGAACGGTTTTCAATGTGTGCATTCTAATTAGAGAGTTAAAGTCGTGTGTTGAAGGGAAAGTCTGAAAACGCTTTCTGTGGAGAATTCTCAAAACAGGCCTTTCCAGCAGTATTCCCGCATATAACGAAATAGCAGTAAAACTCTGCCTAAAACACAGAAGCAACGTATCCTTCAATCTGCTCTGCTGTGCGCTTGTTCATCTAAGTGAGTTAAATCTCCTTTAGATTCAGGAATTAGAAAACGTTTCTGGCAAGAGCTGCGCTTGGACATTCCTGAGTGAATGGGAGTATATGCTGTAAGGAGAACACTCTGCAGCTAAAACCAAAAGGGAGCTACCAAAGAGAATGGTTGTCAATGTGTGCATTCAACTTACAGAGTTAAACTCGTGTGTTGAAGGGGAAGTCTGGAAACACTTTCTGCGGAGAGATCTCAAAACAGGCCTTTCCAGCTGTATTCCCGCATATAACGAAATAGCAGTAAAACTCTGCCTAGAACACAGAAGCAACGTATCCTTAAATCTGCACTGCTGTGCGCTTGTTCAACTAAGTGAGTTAAATCTCCCTTTAGATTCAGGAGTCAGAAAAATGTTTCTGGCAATAGCGGCATTTGGACATCCCAGAGTGAATGGGAGTATATGCTGTAAAAGAACTCTGCTTCTAAAACCAATACGGAGCTACCTAACAGAAAGGATGTCAATGTGTGCATTCTAATTAGAGAGTTAAACTCGTGTGTTGAAGGGAAAGTCTGAAAACGCTTTCTGTGGAGAATTCTCAAAACAGGCCTTTCCAGCAGTATTCACGATATAACGAAATAGCAGTAAAACTGTGCCTAAAACATAGGAGCAACGATTCTGAATCGGGCTCTGCTGTGGGTTTGTTTGGCTAAGTGATCTAAATATTTCTTTAGATTCAGGAGTTAGTAACACATTTCTGGCAAGAGCTGCGATTGGACATTCCTGAGTGAATGGAAGTATATGCTTTATGGAGAACTCTCTGCTTCTAAAATCAAAACGGTGCTACATAACAGAACAGTTGTCAATGTGTGCATTCAACTTACAGAGTTAAACTCGTGTGTTGTACGGGAAGTCTGGAAACGCTGTCCGTGGAGAGATCTCAAAACAGGGCTTTCCAGCAGTATTCCCGCATATAACGAAATAGCAGTAAAACTCTGTCTAAAACACAGAAGCAAAATATCCTTCAATCTGCTCTGCTCTGCTTTTGTTCAGCTTAGTGAGTGAAATCATTCTTTAGATTCATGAGTGAGAAACACGTTTCTGGCAAGAGCTGCATTTGGACATTCCTGAGTGAATGGGAGTATATGCTGTAAAAGAACTCTGCTTCTAAAACCAAAACAAAGCTACCTAACAGAACGGTTGTCAATGTGTGCATTCAACTTACAGAGTTAAACTGTGTGTTGAAGGGGAAGTCTGGAAACGCTTTCTGTGGAGAGATCTCAAAACGGGCCTTTCCAGCAGTATATCCACATAAAACGAAATAGCAGTAAACCTCTGCTTAAAACACAGAAGCAACGTATCCTTAAATCTACTCTGCTGTGCATTTGTTCTGCTAAGTGAGGTAAATCTCCTTGATTCAGCAGTTAGAAACACGCCTGGCAAGAGCTGCGTTTAGACATTCCTGAGTGAATGGGAGTATATGCTGTAAGGAGAAATTTCTGCTTCTAAAATCAAAACGGAACTACCTAACAGAACGGTTCTCAATGGGTGCATTCAACTTACAGAGTTAAACTCGTGTGTTGTACGGGAAGTCTGGAAACGCTGTCTGTGGAGAGATCTCAAAACAGGGCTTTCCAGCAGTATTCCCGCATATAACGAAATAGCAGTAAAACTCTGTCTAAAACATAGAAGCAAAATATCCTTCAATCGGCTCTGCTGTGCGTTTGTTCTGCTTAGTGAGTTAAATCTTCCTTTAGATTTAGGAGTTAGAAACACGTTTCTGGCAAGAGCTGCGTTTGGACATTCGTGAGGGAATAAGAGTATATACTGTAAGGAGAAATTTCTGCTTCTAAAACCAAAACGGAGCTCCCTTACAGAATAGTTGTCAATGTGTGCATTCAACTTACAGATTTAAACTCGTGTTTTGAGAAGAATGTCTGGAAACACGTTCTGTGGAGAGATCTCAAAAGAGGCCTTTCCAGCAGTATTCCCGCATATAACGAAATAGCAGTAAAACTCTGTCTAAAACACAGAAGCAAAATATCCTTCAATCTGCTCTGCTCTGCTTTTGTTCAGCTTAGTGAGTGAAATCATTCTTTAGATTCATGAGTGAGAAACACGTTTCTGGCAAGAGCTGCATTTGGACATTCCTGAGTGAATGGGAGTATATGCTGTAAAAAGAACTCTCTGCTTCTAAAACCAAAACAAAGCTAGCTAACAGAACGGTTGTCAATGTGTGCATTCAACTTACAGGGTTAAACTCGTGTGTTGAAGGGGAAGTCTGGAAACGCTTTCTGTGGAGAGATCTCAAAACGGGCCTTTCCAGCAGTATATCCACATAAAACGAAATAGCAGTAAACCTCTGCTTAAAACACAGAAGCAACGTATCCTTAAATCTACTCTGCTGTGCGTTTGTTCTGCTAAGTGAGGTAAATCTCCCTTTGGATTCAGCAGTTAGAAACACGTTCCTGGCAAGAGCTGCGTTTAGACATTCCTGAGTGAATGGGAGTATATGCTGTAAGGAGAAATTTCTGCTTCTAAAACCAAAACGGAACTACCTAACAGAACGGTTCTCAATGGGTGCATTCAACTTACAGAGTTAAACTTGTGTTGAAGGGGAAGTCTGGAGATGCTTTCTGTGGAGAGGTCTCAAAACTCGCCTTTCCAGCAGTATTCCCGCATATAACGAAATAGCAGTAAAACTCTGTCTAAAACACAGAAGCAAAATATCCTTCAATCGGCTCTGCTGTGCTTTGTTCTGCTTAGTGAGTTAAATCTTCCTTTAGATTTAGGAGTTAGAAACACGTTTCTGGCAAGAGCTGCGTTTGGACATTCGTGAGGGAATAAGAGTATATACTGTAAGGAGAAATTTCTGCTTCTAAAACCAAAACGGAGCTCCCTTACAGAATAGTTGTCAATGTGTGCATTCAACTTACAGATTTAAACTCGTGTTTTGAGAAGAATGTCTGGAAACGCTGCTCTGTGGAGAGATCTCAAAAGAGGCCTTTCCAGGAGTATTCCCGCATATAACGAAATAGCACTAAAACTCTGCCTAAAACACAGAAGCAAGGTATCCTTCAAGCTGCTCTCCTGCGTGTTTGTTATGCTAAGTGAGTTAAATCTCCTTTACATTCAGGCGTTAGAAACACGTTTCTGGCAAGAGCTGCGCTTTGGACATTCCTGAGTGAATGGGAGTATATGCTGTAAAGAGAACTGTCTGCTTCTAAAACCAAAATGGAGTTCCCTAACAGTACGGTTGTCAATGTGTGCATTCAACTTACAGAGTTAAACGCGTGTGTTGAAGGGGAAGTCTGGAAACGCTTTCTGTGGAGAGATCTCAGATCAGGCCCTTCCAGCAGTATACCCGCATAAAATGAAATAGCGGTAAAACTCTGCCTAAAACACAGAAGCAATGTAGCCTTCAATCTGCTCTGCTGTGTGTTTGTTCAGCTAAGTGAGTTAAATCTCCCTTTAGATTCAGGAGTTAGAAACAGGTTTCTGGCAAGAGCTGCGTTTGGACATTCCTGAGTGAATGGCAGTGTATGCTGTAAGGAGAACTTTCTGCTTCTGAAACCAAAACAGAGTTAATCTCTTGTGTTGAAGGGGAAGTCTGGAAACGCTTTCTGTGGAGAGATCTCAAAACAGTCTTTTCCAGCAGTATTCCCAAGATATAACGAAATAGCAGTAAACATCTGCCTAAAACACAGAAGCAAGGTATCCTTCAATCTGATCTGCTGTGCGTTTGTTATGCCAAGTGAGTTGAATCTCCCTTTATATTCAGGAGTTAGAAACACATTTCTGGCAAGAGCTGTGTTTGGACATTCCTGAGTGAATGGGAGTATATGCTGTAAGGAGAACTCTCAGCTTCTAAAACCAAACTAGAGCTACCTAACAGAACGGTTGTCAATGTGTGCATTCAACTTACAGAGTTAAACTCTTCTGTGAGGGAAAATCTGGAAATAATTTCTGTGCAGAGATCTCCAAAGAGGCTTTTCCAGCAGTATACCCGCATAAAATGAAATAGCAGTAAAACTCTGCCTAAAACACAGAAACAACGTATCATTCAATGTGGTCTGCTGTGCGTTTGTTCAGCTAAGTGAGTTAAATCTCCCTTCAGATTCAGGAGTTAGAAACAGGTTTCTGGCAAGAGCTGGGATTGCACATTTCAGTGAATGGGAGTATATGCTGTAAGGAAAAGTCTCTGTTACTAAAACCAAAACAAATCGACCTAACAGAACGGTTGTCAATGTGTGCATTCAACTTACACAGATAAACTCGTGTGTTGAAGGGGAAGTGGAAACGCTTTCTGTGGAGAGATCTCAATACAGGCCTTTCCAGCAGTATTCCCAAGATATAACGAAATAGCAGTAAAACTCTGCCGAAAACACAGAAGCAACGTATCATTCAATCTGCTATGCTGTGCGTTTTTCAGCTAAGTGAGTTAAATCTCCTTTACATTCAGGACTTAGAAACACGTTTCTGGCAAGAGCTGCTTTGGACATTCATAAGTGAATGGAATTATATGCTGTACGGAGATGTTTCTGCTTCTAAAACCAAAACGGAGCCACTTAACAGAACGGTTGACAATGTGTGCATTCAATGTACAGAGTTAAACTCGTGTGTTGAAAAGGAAGTCTGGAAACGCTTACGTGGAGAGATCTCAAACAGGCCTTTCCAGCAGTATTCCCGCTTATAAGGAAATAGCAGTAAAGCTCTGCCTAAAACACAGAAGCAACGATACTTCAATCTGCTCTGCTGTGTTTGTTCAGCTAAGTGAGTTAAATCTCCCTTATATTCAGTAGTTAGAAACACGTTTGTGGCAAGAGCTGCGTTTGGACATTCGTGAGTGAATGGGAGTATATACTGTAAGAGAACTTTCTGCCTCTAAAACCAAAACGGAACTACCTAACAGAACGGTTTTCAATGTGTGCATTCAACTTACAGAGTTAAACTTGTGTGTTGAAGGGGAAGTCTGGAGACGCTTTCTGTGGAGAGGTCTCAAAACTCGCCTTTCCAGCAGTATTCCCGCATATAATGAAATAGCAGTAAAACTCTGCTTAAAACACAGAAGCAACGTATCCTTTAAATTGCGCTGCTTTGCATTTGTTCAGCAAAGTGAGCTAAATCTCCCTTTAGATTCAGGAGTTAGAAACAAGTTTCTGGCAAGGGCCTCATTTGGACATTCCTGAGTGAATGGGATTATATTCTGTAAAATGAACTCTCTGCTTCTAAAACCAAAAGGAAGCCACCTAAGAGAACGGTTTTCAATGTGTGCATTCTAATTAGAGAGTTAAAGTCGTGTGTTGAAGGGAAAGTCTGAAAACGCTTTCTGTGGAGAATTCTCAAAACAGGCCTTTCCAGCAGTATTCCCGCATATAACGAAATTGCAATAAAACTCTGCCTAAAATCCAAAAGCAACGTATCCTTCAGTCTGCTCTGCTTTGCGTTTGTTCATCTAAGTGAGTTAAATCTCCCTTTAGATTCAGGAATTAGAAAAACGTTTCTGGCAAGAGCTGCGTTTGGACATTCCTGAGTGAATGGGAGTATATGCTGTAAGGAGAACACTCTGCAGCTAAAACCAAAAGGGAGCTACCAAATAGAATGGTTGTCAATGTGTGCATTCAACTTACAGAGTTAAACTCGTGTGTTGAAGGGGAAGTCTGGAAACACTTTCTGCGGAGAGATCTCAAAACAGGCCTTTCCAGCTGTATTCCCGCATATAACGAAATAGCAGTAAAACTCTGCCTAGAACACAGAAGCAACGTATCCTTAAATCTGCACTGCTGTGCGCTTGTTCAACTAAGTGAGTTAAATCTCCCCTTAGATTCAGGAGTCAGAAAAATGTTTCTGGCAATAGCGGCATTTGGACATCCCAGAGTGAATGGGAGTATATGCTGTAAAAAGAACTCTCTGCTTCTAAAACCAATACGGAGCTACCTAACAGAAAGGATGTCAATGTGTGCATTCTAATTAGAGAGTTAAACTCGTGTGTTGAAGGGAAAGTCTGAAAACGCTTTCTGTGGAGAATTCTCAAAACAGGCCTTTCCAGCAGTATTCACGCATATAACGAAATAGCAGTAAAACTGTGCCTAAAACATAGGAGCAACGTATCTCTGAATCTGCTCTGCTGTGGGTTTGTTTGGCTAAGTGATCTAAATATTTCTTTAGATTCAGGAGTTAGTAACACATTTCTGGCAAGAGCAGCGTTTGGACATTCCTGAGTGAATGGAAGTATATGCTTTATGGAGAACTCTCTGCTTCTAAAATCAAAACGGTGCTACATAACAGAACAGTTGTCAATGTGTGCATTCAACTTACAGAGTTAAACTCGTGTGTTGTACGGGAAGTCTGGAAACGCTGTCCGTGGAGAGATCTCAAAACAGGGCTTTCCAGCAGTATTCCCGCATATAACGAAATAGCAGTAAAACTCTGTCTAAAACACAGAAGCAAAATATCCTTCAATCTGCTCTGCTCTGCTTTTGTTCAGCTTAGTGAGTGAAATCATTCTTTAGATTCATGAGTGAGAAACACGTTTCTGGCAAGAGCTGCATTTGGACATTCCTGAGTGAATGGGAGTATATGCTGTAAAAAGAACTCTCTGCTTCTAAAACCAAAACAAAGCTACCTAACAGAACGGTTGTCAATGTGTGCATTCAACTTACAGGGTTAAACTCGTGTGTTGAAGGGGAAGTCTGGAAACGCTTTCTGTGGAGAGATCTCAAAACGGGCCTTTCCAGCAGTATATCCACATAAAACGAAATAGCAGTAAACCTCTGCTTAAAACACAGAAGCAACGTATCCTTAAATCTACTCTGCTGTGCGTTTGTTCTGCTAAGTGAGGTAAATCTCCTTGATTCAGCAGTTAGAAACACGCCCTGGCAAGAGCTGCGCTTAGACATTCCTGAGTGAATGGGAGTATATGCTGTAAGGAGAAATTTCTGCTTCTAAAACCAAAACGGAACTACCTAACAGAACGGTTCTCAATGGGTGCATTCAACTTACAGAGTTAAACTCGTGTGTTGTACGGGAAGTCTGGAAACGCTGTCTGTGGAGAGATCTCAAAACAGGGCTTTCCAGCAGTATTCCCGCATATAACGAAATAGCAGTAAAACTCTGTCTAAAACATAGAAGCAAAATATCCTTCAATCGGCTCTGCTGTGCGTTTGTTCTGCTTAGTGAGTTAAATCTTCCTTTAGATTTAGGAGTTAGAAACACGTTTCTGGCAAGAGCTGCGTTTGGACATTCGTGAGGGAATAAGAGTATATACTGTAAGGAGAAATTTCGGCTTCTAAAACCAAAACGGAGCTCCCTTACAGAATAGTTGTCAATGTGTGCATTCAACTTACAGATTTAAACTCGTGTTTTGAGAAGAATGTCTGGAAACGCTGTTCTGTGGAGAGATCTCAAAAGAGGCCTTTCCAGCAGTATTCCCGCATATAACGAAATAGCACTAAAACTCTGCCTAAAACACAGAAGCAAGGTATCCTTCAAGCTGCTCTCCTGCGTGTTTGTTATGCTAAGTGAGTTAAATCTCCCTTTACATTCAGGCGTTAGAAACACGTTTCTGGCAAGAGCTGCGTTTGGACATTCCTGAGTGAATGGGAGTATATGCTGTAAAGAGAACTGTCTGCTTCTAAAACCAAAATGGAGTTCCCTAACAGTACGGTTGTCAATGTGTGCATTCAACTTACAGAGTTAAACGCGTGTGTTGAAGGGGAAGTATGGAAACGCTTTCTGTGGAGAGATCTCAGATCAGGCCCTTCCAGCAGTATACCCGCATAAAATGAAATAGCGGTAAAACTCTGCCTAAAACACAGAAGCAATGTATCCTTCAATCTGCTCTGCTGTGTGTTTGTTCAGCTAAGTGAGTTAAATCTCCCTTTAGATTCAGGAGTTAGAAACAGGTTTCTGGCAAGAGCTGCGTTTGGACATTCCTGAGTGAATGGCAGTGTATGCTGTAAGGAGAACTTTCTGCTTCTGAAACCAAAACAGAGTTAATCTCTTGTGTTGAAGGGGAAGTCTGGAAACGCTTTCTGTGGAGAGATCTCAAAACAGTCTTTTCCAGCAGTATTCCCGCATATAACGAAATAGCAGTAAACATCTGCCTAAAACACAGAAGCAAGGTATCCTTCAATCTGATCTGCTGTGCGTTTGTTATGCCAAGTGAGTTGAATCTCCCTTTATATTCAGGAGTTAGAAACACATTTCTGGCAAGAGCTGTGTTTGGACATTCCTGAGTGACTGGGAGTATATGCTGTAAGGAGAACTCTCAGCTTCTAAAACCAAACTAGAGCTACCTAACAGAACGGTTGTCAATGTGTGCATTCAACTTACAGAGTTAAACTCTTCTCTGTGAGGGAAAATCTGGAAATAATTTCTGTGCAGAGATCTCCAAAGAGGCTTTTCCGGCAGTATCCCCGCATAAAATGAAATAGCAGTAAAACTCTGCCTAAAACACAGAAACAACGTATCATTCAATGTGGTCTGCTGTGCGTTTGTTCAGCTAAGTGAGTTAAATCTCCCTTCAGATTCAGGAGTTAGAAACAGGTTTCTGGCAAGAGCTGGGATTGCACATTTCTGAGTGAATGGGAGTATATGCTGTAAGGAAAAGTCTCTGTTACTAAAACCAAAACAAATCGACCTAACAGAACGGTTGTCAATGTGTGCATTCAACTTACACAGATAAACTCGTGTGTTGAAGGGGAAGTGTGGAAACGCTTTCTGTGGAGAGATCTCAATACAGGCCTTTCCAGCAGTATTCCCGCATATAACGAAATAGCAGTAAAACTCTGCCGAAAACACAGAAGCAACGTATCATTCAATCTGCTATGCTGTGCGTTTTTTCAGCTAAGTGACTTAAATCTCCCTTTACATTCAGGACTTAGAAACACGTTTCTGGCAAAACCTGCGTTTGGACATTCATAAGTGAATGGAATTATATGCTGTACGGAGATGTTTCTGCTTCTAAAACCAAAACGGAGCCACTTAACAGAACGGTTGACAATGTGTGCATTCAATGTACAGAGTTAAACTCGTGTGTTGAAAAGGAAGTCTGGAAACGCTTTACGTGGAGAGATCTCAAAACAGGCCTTTCCAGCAGTATTCCCGCTTATAAGGAAATAGCAGTAAAGCTCTGCCTAAAACACAGAAGCAACGTATACTTCAATCTGCTCTACTGTGCGTTTGTTCAGCTAAGTGAGTTAAATCTCCCTATATATTCAGTAGTTAGAAACACGTTTGTGGCAAGAGCTGCGTTTGGACATTCGTGAGTGAATGGGAGTATATACTGTAAGAGAACTTTCTGCCTCTAAAACCAAAACGGAACTACCTAACAGAACGGTTTTCAATGTGTGCATTCAACTTACAGAGTTAAACTTGTGTGTTGAAGGGGAAGTCTGGAGACGCTTTCTGTGGAGAGGTCTCAAAACTCGCCTTTCCAGCAGTATTCCCGCATATAATGAAATAGCAGTAAAACTCTGCTTAAAACACAGAAGCAACGTATCCTTTAAATTGCGCTGCTTTGCATTTGTTCAGCAAAGTGAGCTAAATCTCCCTTTAGATTCAGGAGTTAGAAACAAGTTTCTGGCAAGGGCCTCATTTGGACATTCCTGAGTGAATGGGATTATATTCTGTAAAATGAACTCTCTGCTTCTAAAACCAAAAGGAAGCCACCTAAGAGAACGGTTTTCAATGTGTGCATTCTAATTAGAGAGTTAAAGTCGTGTGTTGAAGGGAAAGTCTGAAAACGCTTTCTGTGGAGAATTCTCAAAACAGGCCTTTCCAGCAGTATTCCCGCATATAACGAAATTGCAATAAAACTCTGCCTAAAATCCAAAAGCAACGTATCCTTCAGTCTGCTCTGCTTTGCGTTTGTTCATCTAAGTGAGTTAAATCTCCCTTTAGATTCAGGAATTAGAAAAACGTTTCTGGCAAGAGCTGCGTTTGGACATTCCTGAGTGAATGGGAGTATATGCTGTAAGGAGAACACTCTGCAGCTAAAACCAAAAGGGAGCTACCAAATAGAATGGTTGTCAATGTGTGCATTCAACTTACAGAGTTAAACTCGTGTGTTGAAGGGGAAGTCTGGAAACACTTTCTGCGGAGAGATCTCAAAACAGGCCTTTCCAGCTGTATTCCCGCATATAACGAAATAGCAGTAAAACTCTGCCTAGAACACAGAAGCAACGTATCCTTAAATCTGCACTGCTGTGCGCTTGTTCAACTAAGTGAGTTAAATCTCCCTTTAGATTCAGGAGTCAGAAAAATGTTTCTGGCAATAGCGGCATTTGGACATCCCAGAGTGAATGGGAGTATATGCTGTAAAAAGAACTCTCTGCTTCTAAAACCAATACGGAGCTACCTAACAGAAAGGATGTCAATGTGTGCATTCTAATTAGAGAGTTAAACTCATGTGTTGAAGGGAAAGTCTGAAAACGCTTTCTGTGGAGAATTCTCAAAACAGGCCTTTCCAGCAGTATTCACGCATATAACGAAATAGCAGTAAAACTGTGCCTAAAACATAGGAGCAACGTATCTCTGAATCGGGCTCTGCTGTGGGTTTGTTTGGCTAAGTGATCTAAATATTTCTTTAGATTCAGGAGTTAGTAACACATTTCTGGCAAGAGCAGCGTTTGGACATTCCTGAGTGAATGGAAGTATATGCTTTATGGAGAACTCTCTGCTTCTAAAATCAAAACGGTGCTACATAACAGAACAGTTGTCAATGTGTGCATTCAACTTACAGAGTTAAACTGTGTGTTGTACGGATAGTCTGGAAACGCTGTCTGTGGAGAGATCTCAAAACAGGGCTTTCCAGCAGTATTCCCGCATATAACGAAATAGCAGTAAAACTCTGTCTAAAACACAGAAGCAAAATATCCTTCAATCTGCTCTGCTCTGCTTTTGTTCAGCTTAGTGAGTGAAATCATTCTTTAGATTCATGAGTGAGAAACACGTTTCTGGCAAGAGCTGCATTTGGACATTCCTGAGTGAATGGGAGTATATGCTGTAAAAAGAACTCTCTGCTTCTAAAACCAAAACAAAGCTACCTAACAGAACGGTTGTCAATGTGTGCATTCAACTTACAGGGTTAAACTCGTGTGTTGAAGGGGAAGTCTGGAAACGCTTTCTGTGGAGAGATCTCAAAACGGGCCTTTCCAGCAGTATATCCACATAAAACGAAATAGCAGTAAACCTCTGCTTAAAACACAGAAGCAACGTATCCTTAAATCTACTCTGCTGTGCGTTTGTTCTGCTAAGTGAGGAAAATCTCCCTTTGGATTCAGCAGTTAGAAACACGTTCCTGGCAAGAGCTGCGCTTAGACATTCCTGAGTGAATGGGAGTATATGCTGTAAGGAGAAATTTCTGCTTCTAAAACCAAAACGGAACTACCTAACAGAACGGTTCTCAATGGGTGCATTCAACTTACAGAGTTAAACCCGTGTGTTGTACGGGAAGTCTGGAAACGCTGTCTGTGGAGAGATCTCAAAACAGGGCTTTCCAGCAGTATTCCCGCATATAACGAAATAGCAGTAAAACTCTGTCTAAAACATAGAAGCAAAATATCCTTCAATCGGCTCTGCTGTGCGTTTGTTCTGCTTAGTGAGTTAAATCTTCCTTTAGATTTAGGAGTTAGAAACACGTTTCTGGCAAGAGCTGCGTTTGGACATTCGTGAGGGAATAAGAGTATATACTGTAAGGAGAAATTTCTGCTTCTAAAACCAAAACGGAGCTCCCTTACAGAATAGTTGTCAA
>CM038391.1:144989814-145013271 GCA_021498475.1 Saguinus midas | reverse complement strand
AGCAGAGCAGATTGAAGGATACGTTGTTCTGTGTTTTAGGCAGAGCTTTACTGCTATTTCCTTATAAGCGGGAATACTGCTGGAAAGCCTGTTTTGAGAATTCTCCACAGAAAGCGTTTCCAGACTTCTTCAACACACGAGTTTAAATCTGTAAGTTGAATGCACATTGACAACCGTTCTGTTAAGTAGCTCCGTTTTGGTTTTAGAAGCAGAGAGTTCTTTTACAGCATATACTCCATTCACTCAGGAATGTCCAAACGCAGGTTTTGCCAGAAACGTTTTTCTAATTCCTGAATCTAAAGGAGATTTAACTCACTTAGCTGAACAAACACAGCAGAGCAGATTTAAGGATACGTTGCTTTTGGATTTTAGGCAGAGTTTTACTGCTATTTCATATATGCGGAATACAGCTGGAAAGGCCTCTTTGAGATCTCTCCACAGAAAGTGTTTCCAGACTTCCTTTTCAACACACGAGTTTATCTGTGTAAGTTGAATGCACATTGACAACCGTTCTGTTAGGTAGCTCTAGTTTGGTTTTAGAAGCAGACAGTTCTCTTACAGCATATACTCCATTCACTCAGGAATGTCCAAACGCAGGTTTTGCCAGAAACGTTTTTCTAATTCCTGAATCTAAAGAGATTTAACTCACTTAGCTGAACAAATGCAAAGCAGAGCAGATTGAAGGATACATTGCTTCTGTGTTTTAAGCAGAGTTTTACTGCTATTTCATATATGCGGAATACAGCTGGAAAGGCCTGTATTGAGATCTCTCCACAGAAAGCGTTTTCAGACTTTCCTTCAACACATGAGTTTAACTCTGTAATTGAATGCACACATTGACAACTTCTGTTAGGTAGCTCTTTTGGTTTTAGCTGCAGAGTGTTCTCCTTACAGCATATACTCCATTCACTCAGGAATGTCCAAACACAGCTCTTGCCAGAAACCTGTTTCTAACTCCTGAATCTAAAGAGATTTAACTCACTTAGATGAACAAACGCAAAGCAGAGCAGATTGAAGGATATTTTGCTTCTGTGTTTTAAGCAGAGTTTTACTGCTATTTCATTATATGCGGAATACAGCTGGAAAGGCCTGTATTGAGATCTCTCCACAGAAAGTGTTTCCAGACTTCCTTCAACACATGAGTTTAACTCTGTAAGTTGAATGCACACATTGACATCCTTTCTGTTAGGTAGCTCTAGATTGGTTTTAGAAGCAGAGAGTTCTTTTTACAGCATATACTCCCATTCACTCAGGAATGTCCAAATGCAGCTATTGCCAGAAACATTTTTCTGACTCCTGAATCTAAAGGGAGATTTAACTCACTTAGTTGAACAAGCGCACAGCAGTGCAGATTTAAGGATACGTTGCTTCTGTGTTCTAGGCAGAGTTTTACTGCTATTTCGTTATATGCGGGAATACAGCTGGAAAGGCCTGTTTTGAGATCTCTCCGCAGAAAGTGTTTCCAGACTTCCCCTTCAACACACGAGTTTAACTCTGTAAGTTGAATGCACACATTGACAACCATTCTATTTGGTAGCTCCCTTTTGGTTTTAGCTGCAGAGTGTTCTCCTTACAGCATATACTCCCATTCACTCAGGAATGTCCAAACGCAGCTCTTGCCAGAAACGTTTTTCTAATTCCTGAATCTAAAGGGAGATTTAACTCACTTAGATGAACAAACGCAAAGCAGAGCAGACTGAAGGATACGTTGCTTTTGGATTTTAGGCAGAGTTTTATTGCAATTTCGTTATATGCGGGAATACTGCTGGAAAGGCCTGTTTTGAGAATTCTCCACAGAAAGCGTTTCCAGACTTCCCTTCAACACACGACTTTAACTCTCTAATTAGAATGCACACATTGAAAACCGTTCTCTTAGGTGGCTTCCTTTTGGTTTTAGAAGCAGAGAGTTCATTTTACAGAATATAATCCCATTCACTCAGGAATGTCCAAACGCAGCTCTTGCCAGAAACGTGTTTCTAACTCCTGAATCTAAAGGGAGATTTAACTCACTTAGCTGAACAAACGCAAAGCAGAGCAGATTGAAGGATACGTTGCTTCTGTGTTTTAAGCAGAGTTTTACTGCTATTTCATTATATGCGGGAATACTGCTGGAAAGGCCTGTTTTGAGATCTCTCCACAGAAAGCGTTTCCAGACTTCCCTTCAACACACAAGTTTAACTCTGTAAGTTGAATGCACACATTGAAAACCGTTCTGTTAGGTAGTTCCGCTTTTGGTTTTAGAAGCAGAAAGTTCTCTTACAGTATATACTCCCATTCACTCACGAATGTCCAAACGCAGCTCTTGCCAGAAACGTGTTTCTAACTACTGAATATAAAGAGAGATTTAACTCACTTAGCTGAACAAACGCACAGCATAGCAGATTGAAGTATACGTTGCTTCTGTGTTTTAGGCAGAGCTTTACTGCTATTTCTTTTTATGCGGAATACTGCTGGAAAGGCCTGTTTTGAGATCTCTCCACAGAAAGCGTTTCCAGACTTCCTTTTCAACACACGAGTTTAACTCTGTACATTGAATGCACACATTGTCAACCGTTCTGTTAAGTAGCTCCGTTTTGGTTTTAGAAGCAGAAACTTCTCCGTACAGCATATAATTCCATTCACTTATGAATGTCCAAACGCAGGTTTTGCCAGAAACGTGTTTCTAAGTCCTGAATGTAAAGGGAGATTTAACTCACTTAGCTGAAAAAACGCACAGCATAGCAGATTGAATGATACGTTGCTTCTGTGTTTTCGGCAGAGTTTTACTGCTATTTCGTTATATGCGGGAATACTGCTGGAAAGGCCTGTATTGAGATCTCTCCACAGAAATGCTTTCCAGACTTACCCTTCAACACACGAGTTTATCTGTGTAAGTTGAATGCACACATTGACAACCGTTCTGTTAGGTCGATTTGTTTTGGTTTTAGTAACAGAGACTTTTCCTTACAGCATATACTCCCATTCACTCAGAAATGTGCAATCCCAGCTCTTGCCAGAAACCTGTTTCTAACTCCTGAATCTGAAGGGAGATTTAACTCACTTAGCTGAACAAACGCACAGCAGACCACATTGAATGATACGTTGTTTCTGTGTTTTAGGCAGAGTTTTACTGCTATTTCATTTTATGCGGGTATACTGCTGGAAAAGCCTCTTTGGAGATCTCTGCACAGAAATTATTTCCAGATTTTCCCTTACAGAGAAGAGTTTAACTCTGTAAGTTGAATGCACACATTGACAACCGTTCTGTTAGGTAGCTCTAGTTTGGTTTTAGAAGCTGAGAGTTCTCCTTACAGCATATACTCCCATTCACTCAGGAATGTCCAAACACAGCTCTTGCCAGAAATGTGTTTCTAACTCCTGAATATAAAGGAGATTCAACTCACTTGGCATAACAAACGCACAGCAGATCAGATTGAAGGATACGTTGTTTCTGTGTTTTAGGCAGATGTTTACTGCTATTTCGTTATATGCGGGAATACTGCTGGAAAAGACTGTTTTGAGATCTCTCCACAGAAAGCGTTTCCAGACTTCCCCTTCAACACAAGAGTTTAACTCTGTTTTGGTTTTAGAAGCAGAAAGTTCTCCTTACAGCATATACTGCCATTCACTCAGGAATGTCCAAACGCAGCTCTTGCCAGAAACCTGTTTCTAACTCCTGAATCTAAAGGGAGATTTAACTCACTTAGCTGAACAAACACACAGCAGAGCAGATTGAAGGATACATTGCTTCTGTGTTTTAGGCAGAGTTTTACCGCTATTTCATTTTATGCGGGTATACTGCTGGAAGGGCCTGATCTGAGATCTCTCCACAGAAAGCGTTTCCAGACTTCCCCTTCAACACACGCGTTTAAATCTGTAAGTTGAATGCACACATTGACAACCGTACTGTTAGGGAACTCCATTTTGGTTTTAGAAGCAGACAGTTCTCTTTACAGCATATACTCCCATTCACTCAGGAATGTCCAAACGCAGCTCTTGCCAGAAACGTGTTTCTAACGCCTGAATGTAAAGGGAGATTTAACTCACTTAGCATAACAAACACACAGGAGAGCAGTTTGAAGGATACCTTGCTTCTGTGTTTTAGGCAGAGTTTTAGTGCTATTTCGTTATATGCGGGAATACTGCTGGAAAGGCCTCTTTTGAGATCTCTCCACAGAACGCGTTTCCAGACATTCTTCTCAAAACACGAGTTTAAATCTGTAAGTTGAATGCACACATTGACAACTATTCTGTAAGGGAGCTCCGTTTTGGTTTTAGAAGCAGAAATTTCTCCTTACAGTATATACTCTTATTCCCTCACGAATGTCCAAACGCAGCTCTTGCCAGAAACGTGTTTCTAACTCCTAAATCTAAAGGAAGATTTAACTCACTAAGCAGAACAAACGCACAGCAGAGCCGATTGAAGGATATTTTGCTTCTATGTTTTAGACAGAGTTTTACTGCTATTTCGTTATATGCGGGAATACTGCTGGAAAGCCCTGTTTTGAGATCTCTCCACAGACAGCGTTTCCAGACTTCCCGTACAACACACGAGTTTAACTCTGTAAGTTGAATGCACCCATTGAGAACCGTTCTGTTAGGTAGTTCCGTTTTGGTTTTAGAAGCAGAAATTTCTCCTTACAGCATATACTCCCATTCACTCAGGAATGTCTAAACGCAGCTCTTGCCAGGAACGTGTTTCTAACTGCTGAATCCAAAGGGAGATTTACCTCACTTAGCAGAACAAACGCACAGCAGAGTAGATTTAAGGATACGTTGCTTCTGTGTTTTAAGCAGAGGTTTACTGCTATTTCGTTTTATGTGGATATACTGCTGGAAAGGCCCGTTTTGAGATCTCTCCACAGAAAGCGTTTCCAGACTTCCCTTCAACACACGAGTTTAACTCTGTAAGTTGAATGCACACATTGACAACCATTCTGTTAGGTAGCTTTGTTTTGGTTTTAGAAGCAGAGAGTTCTTTTTACAGCATATACTCCCATTCACTCAGGAATGTCCAAATGCAGCTCTTGCCAGAAACGTGTTTCTCACTCATGAATCTAAAGAATGATTTCACTCACTAAGCTGAACAAAAGCAGAGCAGATTGAAGGATATTTTGCTTCTGTGTTTTAGACAGAGTTTTACTGCTATTTCGTTTTATGTGGATACTGCTGGAAAGGCCCGTTTTGAGATCTCTCCACAGAAAGCGTTTCCAGACTTCCCGTACAACACACGAGTTTAACTCTGTAAGTTGAATGCACACATTGACAACTGTTCTGTTATGTAGCACCGTTTTGATTTTAGAAGCAGAGAGTTCTCCATAAAGCATATACTTCCATTCACTCAGGAATGTCCAAACGCTGCTCTTGCCAGAAATGTGTTACTAACTCCTGAATCTAAAGGGAGATTTAACTCACTTAGATGAACAAACGCAAAGCAGAGCAGAGCAGATTCAGAGATACGTTGCTCCTATGTTTTAGGCACAGTTTTACTGCTATTTCGTTATATGCGTGAATACTGCTGGAAAGGCCTGTTTTGAGAATTCTCCACAGAAAGCGTTTTCAGACTTTCCCTTCAACACACGAGTTTAACTCTCTAATTAGAATGCACACATTGACATCCTTTCTGTTAGGTAGTTTGTTTTGGTTTTAGAAGCAGAGAGTTCTTTTTACAGCATATACTCCCATTCACTCTGGGATGTCCAAATGCCGCTATTGCCAGAAACATTTTTCTGACTCCTGAATCTAAAGGGAGATTTAACTCACTTAGTTGAACAAGCGCACAGCAGTGCAGATTTAAGGATACGTTGCTTCTGTGTTCTAGGCAGAGTTTTACTGCTATTTCATTATATGCGGGAATACAGCTGGAAAGGCCTGTTTTGAGATCTCTCCGCAGAAAGTGTTTCCAGACTTCCTTCAACACACGAGTTTAACTCTGTAAGTTGAATGCACACATTGACAACCATTCTATTAGGTAGCTCCCTTTTGGTTTTAGCTGCAGAGTGTTCTCCTTACAGCATATACTCCCATTCACTCAGGAATGTCCAAACGCAGCTCTTGCCAGAAACGTTTTTCTAATTCCTGAATCTAAAGGGAGATTTAACTCACTTAGATGAACAAACGCAAAGCAGAGCAGATTGAAGGATACGTTGCTTTTGGATTTTAGGCAGAGTTTTATTGCAATTTCGTTATATGCGGGAATACTGCTGGAAAGGCCTGTTTTGAGAATTCTCCACAGAAAGCGTTTTCAGACTTTCCCTTCAACACACGACTTTAACTCTCTAATTAGAATGCACACATTGAAAACCGTTCTCTTAGGTGGCTTCCTTTTGGTTTTAGAAGCAGAGAGTTCATTTTACAGAATATAATCCCATTCACTCAGGAATGTCCAAATGAAGCCCTTGCCAGAAACTTGTTTCTAACTCCTGAATCTAAAGGGAGATTTAGCTCACTTTGCTGAACAAATGCAAAGCAGCGCAATTTAAAGGATACGTTGCTTCTGTGTTTTAAGCAGAGTTTTACTGCTATTTCATTATATGCGGGAATACTGCTGGAAAGGCCTGTTTTGAGATCTCCACAGAAAGCGTTTTCCAGACTTCCCTTCAACACACAAGTTTAACTCTGTAAGTTGAATGCACACATTGAAAACCGTTCTGTTAGGTAGTTCCGTTTTGGTTTTAGAAGCAGAAAGTTCTCTTACAGTATATACTCCCATTCACTCACGAATGTCCAAACGCAGCTCTTGCCACAAACGTGTTTCTAACTACTGAATATAAAGGGAGATTTAACTCACTTAGCTGAACAAACGCACAGCAGAGCAGATTGAAGTATACGTTGCTTCTGTGTTTTAGGCAGAGCTTTACTGCTATTTCGTTATATGCGGAATACTGCTGGAAAGGCCTGTTTTGAGATCTCCACAGAAAGCGCTTTCCAGACTTCCTTTTCAACACACGAGTTTAACTCTGTACATTGAATGCACACATTGTCAACCGTTCTGTTAGGTAGCTCCGTTTTGGTTTTAGAAGCAGAAACTTCTCCTTACAGCATATAATTCCATTCACTTATGAATGTCCAAACGCAGGTTTTGCCAGAAACGTGTTTCTAAGTCCTGAATGTAAAGGGAGATTTAACTCACTTAGCTGAAAAAACGCACAGCATAGCAGATTGAATGATACGTTGCTTCTGTGTTTTCGGCAGAGTTTTACTGCTATTTCGTTATATGCGGGAATACTGCTGGAAAGGCCTGTATTGAGATCTCTCCACAGAAAGCGTTTCCAGACTTCCCCTTCAACACACGAGTTTATCTGTGTAAGTTGAATGCACACATTGACAACCGTTCTGTTAGGTCGATTTGTTTTGGTTTTAGTAACAGAGACTTTTCCTTACAGCATATACTCCCATTCACTCAGAAATGTGCAATCCCAGCTCTTGCCAGAAACCTGTTTCTAACTCCTGAATCTGAAGGGAGATTTAACTCACTTAGCTGAACAAACGCACAGCAGACCACATTGAATGATACGTTGTTTCTGTGTTTTAGGCAGAGTTTTACTGCTATTTCATTTTATGCGGGTATACTGCTGGAAAAGACTGTTTTGAGATCTCTCCACAGAAAGCGTTTCCAGACTTCCCTTCAACACAAGAGTTTAACTCTGTAAGTTGAATGCACACATTGACAACCATTCTGTTAGGTAGCTCTAGTTTGGTTTTAGAAGCAGAAATTTCTCCTTACAGCATATAATTCCATTCACTTATGAATGTCCAAACGCAGGTTTTGCCAGAAACGTGTTTCTAAGTCCTGAATGTAAAGGAGATTTAACTCACTTAGCTGAAAAACGCACAGCAGACCATATTGAATGATACGTTGCTTCTGTGTTTTAGACAGAGTTTTACTGCTATTTCGTTATATGCGGGAATACTGCTGGAAAGCCCTGTTTTGAGATCTCTCCACAGACAGCGTTTCCAGACTTCCCCTTCAACACACGAGTTTATCTGTGTAAGTTGAATGCACACATTGACAACCGTTCTGTTAGGTCGATTTGTTTTGGTTTTAGTAACAGAGACTTTTCCTTACAGCATATACTCCCATTCACTCAGAAATGTGCAATCCCAGCTCTTGCCAGAAACCTGTTTCTAACTCCTGAATCTGAAGGGAGATTTAACTCACTTAGCTGAACAAACGCACAGCAGACCACATTGAATGATACGTTGTTTCTGTGTTTTAGGCAGAGTTTTACTGCTATTTCATTTTATGCGGGTATACTGCTGGAAAAGCCTCTTTGGAGATCTCTGCACAGAAATTATTTCCAGATTTTCCCTTACAGAGAAGAGTTTAACTCTGTAAGTTGAATGCACACATTGACAACCATTCTGTTAGGTAGCTCTAGTTTGGTTTTAGAAGCTGAGAGTTCTCCTTACAGCATATACTCCCATTCACTCAGGAATGTCCAAACACAGCTCTTGCCAGAAATGTGTTTCTAACTCCTGAATATAAAGGGAGATTCAACTCACTTGGCATAACAAACGCACAGCAGATCAGATTGAAGGATACGTTGCTTCTGTGTTTTAGGCAGATGTTTACTGCTATTTCGTTATATGCGGGAATACTGCTGGAAAAGACTGTTTTGAGATCTCTCCACAGAAAGGGTTTCCAGGCTTCCCCTTCAACACAAGAGTTTAACTCTGTTTTGGTTTTAGAAGCAGAGAGTTCTACTTACAGCATATACTGCCATTCACTCAGGAATGTCCAAACGCAGCTCTTGCCAGAAACCTGTTTCTAACTCCTGAATCTAAAGGGAGATTTAACTCACTTAGCTGAACAAACACACAGCAGAGCAGATTGAAGGCTACATTGCTTCTGTGTTTTAGGCAGAGTTTTACCGCTATTTCATTTTATGCGGGTATACTGCTGGAAGGGCCTGACCTGAGATCTCTCCACAGAAAGCGTTTCCAGACTTCCCCTTCAACACACGCGTTTAAATCTGTAAGTTGAATGCACACATTGACAACCGTACTGTTAGGGAACTCCATTTTGGTTTTAGAAGCAGACAGTTCTCTTTACAGCTTATACTCCCATTCACTCAGGAATGTCCAAACGCAGCTCTTGCCAGAAACGTGTTTCTAACGCCTGAATGCAAAGGGAGATTTAACTCACTTAGCATAACAAACACACAGCAGAGCAGATTGAAGGATACATTGCTTCTGTGTTTTAGGCAGAGTTTTAGTGCTATTTCGTTATATGCGGGAATACTGCTGGAAAGGCCTCTTTTGAGATCTCTTCACAGAACGCGTTTCCAGACATTCTTCTCAAAACACGAGTTTAAATCTCTAAGTTGAATGCACACATTGACAACTATTCTGTAAGGGAGCTCCGTTTTGGTTTTAGAAGCAGAAATTTCTCCTTACAGTATATACTCCCATTCACTCACGAATGTCCAAACGCAGCTCTTGCCAGAAACGTGTTTCTAACTCCTAAATCTAAAGGAAGATTTAACTCACTAAGCAGAACAAACGCACAGCAGAGCCGATTGAAGGATATTTTGCTTCTGTGTTTTAGACAGAGTTTTACTGCTATTTCGTTATATGCGGGAATACTGCTGGAAAGCCCTGTTTTGAGATCTCTCCACAGACAGCGTTTCCAGACTTCCCTTCAACACACGAGTTTAACTCTGTAAGTTGAATGCACACATTGAGAACCGTTCTGTTAGGTAGTTCCGTTTTGGTTTTAGAAGCAGAAATTTCTCCTTACAGCATATACTCCCATTCACTCAGGAATGTCCAAACGCAGCTCTTGCCAGAAACGTGTTTCTAACTCCTGAATCTAAAGGAGATTTAACTCACTTAGCAGAACAAACGCACAGCAGAGTAGATTTAAGGATACGTTGCTTCTGTGTTTTAAGCAGAGTTTTACTGCTATTTCGTTTTATGTGGATATACTGCTGGAAAGGCCTGTTTTGAGATCTCTCCACAGAAAGCGT
Organism: Saguinus midas; assembly: GCA_021498475.1. Classification (NCBI taxonomy): domain Eukaryota; kingdom Metazoa; phylum Chordata; class Mammalia; order Primates; family Cebidae; genus Saguinus; species Saguinus midas. The sequence goes on along the minus strand of CM038391.1, from coordinate 145,003,321 downwards.
TTCCAGACTTCCCCTTCAACACACGAGTTTAACCCTGTAAGTTGAATGCACACATTGACAACCGTTCTGTTAGGTAGCTTTGTTTTGGTTTTAGAAGCAGAGTTCTTTTACAGCATATACTCCCATTCACTCAGGAATGTCCAAATGCAGCTCTTGCCAGAAACGTGTTTCTAACTCCTGAATCTAAAGAATGATTTAACTCACTAAGCAGAACAAACGCACAGCAGAGCCGATTGAAGGATATTTTGCTTCTGTGTTTTAGACAGAGTTTTACTGCTATTTCGTTATATGCGGAATACTGCTGGAAAGCCCTGTTTTGAGATCTCTCCACAGACAGCGTTTCCAGACTTCCCTTCAACACACGAGTTTAACTCTGTAAGTTGAATGCACACATTGACAACTGTTCTGTTATGTAGCACCGTTTTGATTTTAGAAGCAGAGAGTTCTCCATAAAGCATATACTTCCATTCACTCAGGAATGTCCAAACGCAGCTCTTGCCAGAAACGTGTTTCTAACTCCTGAATCTAAAGGGAGATTTAACTCACTTAGCAGAACAAACGCACAGCAGAGCAGATTTAAGGATACGTTGCTTCTGTGTTTTAAGCAGAGTTTTACTGCTATTTCGTTTTATGTGGATATACTGCTGGAAAGGCCTGTTTTGAGATCTCTCCACAGAAAGCGTTTCCAGACTTCCCCTTCAACACACGAGTTTAACTCTGTAAGTTGAATGCACACATTGACAACCGTTCTGTTAGGTAGCTTTGTTTTGGTTTTAGAAGCAGAGAGTTCTTTTTACAGCATATACTCCCATTCACTCAGGAATGTCCAAATGCAGCTCTTGCCAGAAACGTGTTTCTAACTCCTGAATCTAAAGAAAGATTTCACTCACTAAGCTGAACAAAAGCAGAGCAGAGCAGATTGAAGGATATTTTGCTTCTGTGTTTTAGACAGAGTTTTACTGCTATTTCGTTATATGCGGGAACACTGCTGGAAAGCCCTGTTTTGAGATCTCTCCACAGACAGCGTTTCCAGACTTCCCGTACAACACACGAGTTTAACTCTGTAAGTTGAATGCACACATTGACAACTGTTCTGTTATGTAGCACCGTTTTGATTTTAGAAGCAGAGAGTTCTCCATAAAGCATATACTTCCATTCACTCAGGAATGTCCAAACGCTGCTCTTGCCAGAAATGTGTTACTAACTCCTGAATCTAAAGAAATATTTAGATCACTTAGCCAAACAAACCCACAGCATAGCAGATTGAATGATACGTTGCTTCTGTGTTTTCGGCAGAGTTTTACTGCTATTTCGTTATATGCGGGAATACTGCTGGAAAGGCCTGTATTGAGATCTCTCCACAGAAAGCGTTTCAGACTTCCTTCAACACACGAGTTTAACTCTGTAATTGAATGCACACATTGACAACTGTTCTGTTAGGTAGCTCCGTTTTGGTTTTAGAAGCAGAGAGTTCTTTTACAGCATATACTCCCATTCACTCAGGAATGTCCAAATGCAGCTCTTGCCAGAAACGTGTTTCTAACTCCTGAATCTAAAGGAGATTTAACTCACTTAGATGAACAAACGCACAGCAGAGCAGATTTAAGGATACGTTGCTTCTGTGTTTTAGGCAGAGTTTTACTGCTATTTCGTTATATGCGAATACTGCTGGAAAGGCCTGTTTTGAGATCTCCACAGAAAGTGTTTCCAGACTTCCCTTCAACACACGAGTTTAACTCTGTAAGTTGAATGCACACATTGACATCCTTTCTGTTAGGTAGCTCCTTATTGGTTTTAGAAGCAGAGAGTTCTTTTTACAGCATATACTCCCATTCACTCAGGAATGTCCAAACGCAGCTCTTGCCAGAAACGTTTTTCTAATTCCTGAATCTAAAGGGAGATTTAACTCACTTAGATGAACAAACGCAAAGCAGAGCAGATTGAAGGATACGTTGCTTCTGTGTTTTAAGCAGAGTTTTACTGCTATTTCATTATATGCGGGAATACTGCTGGAAAGGCCTGTTTTGAGATCTCTCCACATAAAGCGTTTCCAGACTTCCTTTTCAACACACGAGTTTAACTCTGTACATTGAATGCACACATTGACAACCATTCTGTTAGGTAGCTCCTTTTGGTTTTAGAAGCAGAGAGTTCTTTTACAGCATATACTCCCATTCACTCAGGAATGTCCAAACGCAGCTCTTGCCAGAAACTTGTTTCTAACTCCTGAATCTAAAGGGAGATTTAACTCACTTAGCTGAACAAATGCAAAGCAGAGCAGATTGAAGGATACGTTGCTTCTGTGTTTTAGGCAGAGTTTTACTGCTATTTCATTATATGCGGAATACTGCTGGGAAGGCCTGTTTTGAGAATTCTCCACAGAAAGCGTCTCCAGACTTCCCTTCAACACACAAGTTTAACTCTGTAAGTTGAATGCACACATTGAAAACCGTTCTGTTAGGTAGTTCCTTTTGGTTTTAGAAGCAGAAATTTCTCCTTACAGTATATACTCCCATTCACTCAGGAATGTCCAAACGCAGCTCTTGCCAGAAACGTGTTTCTAACTCCTGAATCTAAAGGGAGATTTAACTCACTTAGCTGAACAAACACAGCAGAGCAGATTGAAGGATACGTTGCTTCTGTGTTTTAGGCAGAGTTTTACTGCTATTTCGTTATATGCGGAATACTGCTGAAAGGCCTGTTTTGAGATCTCTCCACAGAAAGCGCTTTCCAGACTTCTTCAACACACGAGTTTAACTCTGTAAGTTGAATGCACACATTGACAACCGTTCTGTTAGGTAGTTCCGTTTTGGTTTTAGAAGCAGAAAGTTCTCTTACAGCATATACTCCATTCACTCAGGAATGTCCAAACGCAGCTCTTGCCAGAAACGTGTTTCTAACTCCTGAATGTAAAGGGAGATTTAACTCACTTAGCTGAACAAACGCACAGCAGAGCAGATTGAAGGATACGTTGCTTCTGTGTTTTAGGCAGAGGTTTACTGCCATTTCGTTATGTGCAGGAATACTGCTGGAAAGGCCTGTTTTGAGATCTCTCCACAGAAAGCGTTTCCAGACTTCCTTTTCAACACACGAGTTTACCTCTGTAAGTTGAATGCACACATTGACAACCGTTCTGTTAGGTAGCTTTGTTTTGGTTTTAGAAGCAGAGAGTTCTCCTTACAGCATATACTCCAATTCACTCAGGAATGTCCAGACGCAGCTCTTGCCAGAAATTTGTTTCTAACTCCTGAATCTAAAGGGAGATTTAACTCACTTAGCTGAACGAACGCACAGCAGAGCATATTGAATGATACGTTGTTTCTGTGTTTTAGGCAGAGTTTTACTGCTATTTCGTTATATGCGGGAATACTGCTGGAAAGGCCTCTTTGAGATCTCTCCACAGAAAGTGTTTCCAGACTTCCCTTCAACACACGAGTTTAACTCTGTAAGTTGAATGCACACATTGACAACCGTTCTGTTAGGTAGCTCTAGTTTGGTTTTAGCTGCAGAGTGTTCTCCTTACAGCATATACTCCCATTCACTCAGGAATGTCCAAACGCAGCTCTTGCCAGAAACGTTTTTCTAATTCCTGAATCTAAAGGAGATTTAACTCACTTAGCTGAACAAACGCAAAGCAGAGCAGATTGAAGGATAAGTTGCTTCTGTGTTTTAGGCAGAGATTTACTGCTATTTCATTATATGCGGAATACTGCTGGAAAGGCCTGTTTTGAGATCTCTCCACAGAAAGCGTTTCAGACTTCCTTCAACACACGAGTTTAACTCTCTAATTAGAATGCACACATTGAAAACCGTTCTGTTAGGTAGTTCCGTTTTGGTTTTAGAAGCAGAGAGTTCATTTTACAGAATATAATCCCATTCACTCAGGAATGTCCAAATGCAGCTCTTGCCAGAAACTGTTTCTAACTCCTGAATCTAAAGGGAGATTTAGCTCACTTTGCTGAACAAATGCAAAGCAGAGCAGATTTAAGGATACGTTGCTTCTGTGTTTTAGGCAGAGTTTTACTGCTATTTCATTATATGCGGAATACTGCTGGAAAGGCCTGTTTTGAGATCTCTCCACAGAAAGCGTTTCAGACTTCCTTCAACACACAAGTTTAACTCTGTAAGTTGAATGCACACATTGACAACCGTTCTGTTAGGTAGTTCCGTTTTGGTTTTAGAAGCAGAAAGTTCTCTTACAGCATATACTCCCATTCACTCACGAATGTCCAAACGCAGCTCTTGCCAGAAACGTGTTTCTAACTCCTGAATATAAAGGGAGATTTAACTCACTTAGCTGAACAAACGCACAGCAGAGCAGATTGAATGATACGTTGCTTCTGTGTTTTAGGCAGAGTTTTACTGCTATTTCGTTATGTGTGGAATAGTGCTGGAAAGGCCTGTTTTGAGATCTCTCCACAGAAAGCGTTTCCAGACTTCTTTTGCAACACACGAGTTTAACTCTGTAAGTTGAATTCATAGATTGACAACTGTTCTGTTAGGTAGATCCGTTTTGGTTTTAAAAGCAGAGTTCTCCTTACAGCATATAATTCCATTCACTTATGAATGTGCAAACCCAGCTCTTGCCAGAAACGTGTTTCTAACTCCTGAATCTAAAGGGAGATTTAACTCACTTAGCTGAACAAACGCACAGCATAGCAGATTGAATGATACGTTGCTTCTGTGTTTTAGGCAGAGTTTTACTGCTATTTCGTTATATGCAGGAATACTGCTGGAAAGGCCTGTTTTGAGATCTCTCCACATAAAGCGTTTCCAGACTTCCTTTTCAACACACGAGTTTAACTCTGTAAGTTGAATGCACACATTGACAACCGTTCTGTTAGGTCGATTTGTTTTGGTTTTAGTAACAGAGACTTTTCCTTACAGCATATACTCCCATTCACTCAGAAATGTGCAATCCCAGCTCTTGCCAGAAACCTGTTTCTAACTCCTGAATCTGAAGGGAGATTTAACTCACTTAGCTGAACAAACGCACAGCAGACCACATTGAATGATACGTTGTTTCTGTGTTTTAGGCAGAGTTTTACTGCTATTTCTTTATATGCAGGAATACTGCTGGAAAGGCCTATTTTGAGATCTCTGAACAGAAATTATTTCCAGATTTTCCCTTACAGAGAAGAGTTTAACTCTGTAAGTTGAATGCACACATTGACAACCGTTCTGTTAGGTAGCTCTAGTTTGGTTTTAGAAGCTGAGAGTTCTCCTTACAGCATATACTCCCATTCACTCAGGAATGTCCAAACACAGCTCTTGCCAGAAATGTGTTTCTAACTCCTGAATATAAAGGGAGATTTAACTCACTTAGCAGAACAAACGCACAGCAGATCAGATTGAAGGATACGTTGCTTCTGTGTTTTAGGCAGAGTTTTACTGCTATTTCGTTATATGCGGGAATACTGCTGGAAAGGCCTGTTTTGAGATCTCTCCACAGAAAGCGTTTCCAGACTTCCCTTCAACACACGAGTTTATCTGTAAGTTGAATGCACACATTGACAACCGTTCTGTTAGGTAGCTCTTTTGGTTTTAGAAGCTGAGAGTTCTCCTTACAGCATATACTCCCATTCACTCAGGAATGTCCAAACGCAGCTCTTGCCAGAAACCTGTTTCTAACTCCTGAATCTAAAGGGAGATTTAACTCACTTAGCTGAACAAACACACAGCAGAGCAGATTGAAGGATACATTGCTTCTGTGTTTTAGGCAGAGTTTTACTGCTATTTCATTATATGCGGGAATACTGCTGGAAAGGCCTGTTTTGAGATCTCTCCACAGAAAGCGTTTCCAGACTTCCCCTTCAACACACGAGTTTAACTCTGTAAGTTGAATGCACACATTGACAACCGTACTGTTAGGGAACTCCATTTTGGTTTTAGAAGCAGACAGTTCTCTTTACAGCATATACTCCCATTCACTCAGGAATGTCCAAACGCAGCTCTTGCCAGAAACGTGTTTCTAACGCCTGAATGTAAAGGGAGATTTAACTCACTTAGCATAACAAACACACAGGAGAGCAGATTGAAGGATACCTTGCTTCTGTGTTTTAGGCAGAGTTTTAGTGCTATTTCGTTATATGCGGGAATACTGCTGGAAAGGCCTCTTTTGAGATCTCTCCACAGAACGCGTTTCCAGACATTCTTCTCAAAACACGAGTTTAAATCTGTAAGTTGAATGCACACATTGACAACTATTCTGTTAGGTAGCTCCGTTTTGGTTTTAGAAGCAGAAATTTCTCCTTACAGTATATACTCTTATTCCCTCACGAATGTCCAAACGCAGCTCTTGCCGGAAACGTGTTTCTAACTCCTAAATCTAACGGAAGATTTAACTCACTAAGCAGAACAAAAGCACAGCAGAGCCGATTGAAGGATATTTTGCTTCTGTGTTTTAGACAGAGTTTTACTGCTATTTCGTTATATGCGGGAATACTGCTGGAAAGCCCTGTTTTGAGATCTCTCCACAGACAGCGTTTCCAGACTTCCCCTTCAACACACGAGTTTAACTCTGTAAGTTAAATGCACACATTGACAACCGTTCTGTTAGGTAGCACCGTTTTGGTTTTAGAAGCAAAGAGTCCTCTTTACAGCATTTACTTCCATTCACTCAGGAATGTCCAAATGCCGGTCTTGCCAGAAATGTGTTTCTAACTCCTGAATCTAAAGGAAGATTTAACTCACTTAGCTTAACAATCGCACAGGAGAGAAGATTGAAGGATACGTTGCTTCTGTGTTTTAAGCAGAGTTTTACTGCTATTTCGTTATATGCAGGAATACTGCTGGAAAGGACTGTATTGAGATCTCTCCACAGAAAGCGTTTCCAGACTTCCCCTTCAACACACGAGTTTATCTGTGTAAGTTGAATGCACACATTGACAACCGTTCTGTTAGGTCGATTTGTTTTGGTTTTAGTAACAGAGACTTTTCCTTACAGCATATACTCCCATTCACTCAGAAATGTGCAATCCCAGCTCTTGCCAGAAACCTGTTTCTAACTCCTGAATCTGAAGGGAGATTTAACTCACTTAGCTGAACAAACGCACAGCAGACCATATTGAATGATACGTTGTTTCTGTGTTTTAGGCAGAGTTTTACTGCTATTTCATTTTATGCGGGTATACTGCTGGAAAAGCCTCTTTGGAGATCTCTGCACAGAAATTATTTCCAGATTTCCCTTACAGAGAAGAGTTTAACTCTGTAAGTTGAATGCACACATTGACAACCGTTCTGTTAGGTAGCTCTAGTTTGGTTTTAGAAGCTGAGAGTTCTCCTTACAGCATATACTCCCATTCACTCAGGAATGTCCAAACACAGCTCTTGCCAGAAATGTGTTTCTAACTCCTGAATATAAAGGGAGATTCAACTCACTTGGCATAACAAACGCACAGCAGATCAGATTGAAGGATACGTTGCTTCTGTGTTTTAGGCAGATGTTTACTGCTATTTCGTTATATGCGGGAATACTGCTGGAAAAGACTGTTTTGAGATCTCTCCACAGAAAGCGTTTCCAGACTTCCCCTTCAACACAAGAGTTTAACTCTGTTTTGGTTTTAGAAGCAGAGAGTTCTCCATAAAGCATATACTTCCATTCACTCAGGAATGTCCAAACGCAGCTCTTGCCAGAAACCTGTTTCTAACTCCTGAATCTAAAGGGAGATTTAACTCACTTAGCTGAACAAACACACAGCAGAGCAGATTGAAGGATACATTGCTTCTGTGTTTTAGGCAGAGTTTTACCGCTATTTCATTTTATGCGGGTATACTGCTGGAAGGGCCTGATCTGAGATCTCTCCACAGAAAGCGTTTCCAGACTTCCCCTTCAACACACGCGTTTAACTCTGTAAGTTGAATGCACACATTGACAACCGTACTGTTAGGGAACTCCATTTTGGTTTTAGAAGCAGACAGTTCTCTTTACAGCATATACTCCCATTCACTCAGGAATGTCCAAACGCAGCTCTTGCCAGAAACGTGTTTCTAACTCCTGAATGTAAAGGGAGATTTAACTCACTTAGCATAACAAACACACAGGAGAGCAGATTGAAGGATACCTTGCTTCTGTGTTTTAGGCAGAGTTTTAGTGCTATTTCGTTATATGCGGGAATACTGCTGGAAAGGCCTCTTTGAGATCTCTCCACAGAACGCGTTTCCAGACATTCTTCTCAAAACACGAGTTTAAATCTGTAAGTTGAATGCACACATTGACAACTATTCTGTAAGGGAGCTCCGTTTTGGTTTTAGAAGCAGAAATTTCTCCTTACAGCATATACTCCCATTCACTCAGGAATGTCCAAACGCAGCTCTTGCCAGAAACGTGTTTCTAACTCCTAAATCTAAAGGAAGATTTAACTCACTAAGCAGAACAAACGCACAGCAGAGCCGATTGAAGGATATTTTGCTTCTGTGTTTTAGACAGAGTTTTACTGCTATTTCGTTATATGCGGGAATACTGCTGGAAAGCCCTGTTTTGAGATCTCTCCACAGACAGCGTTTCCAGACTTCTTCAACACACGAGTTTAACTCTGTAAGTTGAATGCACCCATTGAGAACCGTTCTGTTAGGTAGTTCCGTTTTGGTTTTAGAAGCAGAAATTTCTCCTTACAGCATATACTCCCATTCACTCAGGAATGTCTAAACGCAGCTCTTGCCAGAAACGTGTTTCTAACTCCTGAATCTAAAGGAGATTTAACTCACTTAGCAGAACAAACGCACAGCAGAGCAGATTTAAGGATACGTTGCTTCTGTGTTTTAAGCAGAGGTTTACTGCTATTTCGTTTTATGTGGATATACTGCTGGAAAGGCCCGTTTTGAGATCTCTCCACAGAAAGCGTTTCCAGACTTCCCTTCAACACACGAGTTTAACCCTGTAAGTTGAATGCACACATTGACAACCGTTCTGTTAGGTAGCTTTGTTTTGGTTTTAGAAGCAGAGAGTTCTTTTTACAGCATATACTCCCATTCACTCAGGAATGTCCAAATGCAGCTCTTGCCAGAAACGTGTTTCTCACTCATGAATCTAAAGAATGATTTCACTCACTAAGCTGAACAAAAGCAGAGCAGAGCAGATTGAAGGATATTTTGCTTCTGTGTTTTAGACAGAGTTTTACTGCTATTTCGTTATATGCGGGAATACTGCTGGAAAGCCCTGTTTTGAGATCTCTCCACAGACAGCGTTTCCAGACTTCTTCAACACACGAGTTTAACTCTGTAAGTTGAATGCACACATTGACAACTGTTCTGTTATGTAGCACCGTTTTGATTTTAGAAGCAGAGAGTTCTCCATAAAGCATATACTTCCATTCACTCAGGAATGTCCAAACGCTGCTCTTGCCAGAAATGTTTTACTAACTCCTGAATCTAAAGAAATATTTAGATCACTTAGCCAAACAAACCCACAGCATAGCAGATTGAATGATACGTTGCTTCTGTGTTTTCGGCAGAGTTTTACTGCTATTTCGTTATATGCGGGAATACTGCTGGAAAGGCCTGTTTTGAGAATTCTCCACAGAAAGCGTTTTCAGACTTTCCCTTCAACACATGAGTTTAACTCTCTAATTAGAATGCACACATTGACATCCTTTCTGTTAGGTAGCTCCGTATTGGTTTTAGAAGCAGAGAGTTCTTTTTACAGCATATACTCCCATTCACTCTGGGATGTCCAAATGCCGCTATTGCCAGAAACATTTTTCTGACTCCTGAATCTAAAGGGAGATTTAACTCACTTAGCTGAACAAACACAAAGCAGAGCAGATTGAAGGATACGTTGCTTCTGTGTTCTAGGCAGAGTTTTACTGCTATTTCGTTATATGCGGGAATACAGCTGGAAAGGCCTGTTTTGAGATCTCTCCGCAGAAAGTGTTTCCAGACTTCCCCTTCAACACACGAGTTTAACTCTGTAAGTTGAATGCACACATTGACAACCATTCTATTTGGTAGCTCCCTTTTGGTTTTAGCTGCAGAGTGTTCTCCTTACAGCATATACTCCCATTCACTCAGGAATGTCCAAACGCAGCTCTTGCCAGAAACGTTTTTCTAATTCCTGAATCTAAAGGGAGATTTAACTCACTTAGATGAACAAACGCAAAGCAGAGCAGATTGAAGGATACGTTGCTTTTGGATTTTAGGCAGAGTTTTATTGCAATTTCGTTATATGCGGGAATACTGCTGGAAAGGCCTGTTTTGAGAATTCTCCACAGAAAGCGTTTCCAGACTTCCCCTTCAACACACGAGTTTAACTCTGTAAGTTGAATGCACACATTGAAAACCGTTCTCTTAGGTGGCTTCCTTTTGGTTTTAGAAGCAGAGAGTTCATTTTACAGAATATAATCCCATTCACTCAGGAATGTCCAAATGAAGCCCTTGCCAGAAACTTGTTTCTAACTCCTGAATCTAAAGGGAGATTTAGCTCACTTTGCTGAACAAATGCAAAGCAGCGCAATTTAAAGGATACGTTGCTTCTGTGTTTTAAGCAGAGTTTTACTGCTATTTCATTATATGCGGGAATACTGCTGGAAAGGCGAGTTTTGAGACCTCTCCACAGAAAGCGTCTCCAGACTTCCCCTTCAACACACAAGTTTAACTCTGTAAGTTGAATGCACACATTGAAAACCGTTCTGTTAGGTAGTTCCGTTTTGGTTTTAGAAGCAGAAAGTTCTCTTACAGTATATACTCCCATTCACTCACGAATGTCCAAACGCAGCTCTTGCCACAAACGTGTTTCTAACTACTGAATATAAAGGGAGATTTAACTCACTTAGCTGAACAAACGCACAGCAGAGCAGATTGAAGTATACGTTGCTTCTGTGTTTTAGGCAGAGCTTTACTGCTATTTCGTTATATGCGGGAATACTGCTGGAAAGGCCTGTTTTGAGATCTCTCCACAGAAAGCGTTTCCAGACTTCCTTTTCAACACACGAGTTTAACTCTGTACATTGAATGCACACATTGTCAACCGTTCTGTTAAGTAGCTCCGTTTTGGTTTTAGAAGCAGACAGTTCTCCTTACAGCATATACTCCCATTCACTCAGGAATGTCCAAACGCAGCTCTTGCCAGAAACGTGTTTCTAAGTCCTGAATGTAAAGGGAGATTTAACTCACTTAGCTGAAAAAACGCACAGCATAGCAGATTGAATGATACGTTGCTTCTGTGTTTTCGGCAGAGCTTTACTGCTATTTCCTTATAAGCGGGAATACTGCTGGAAAGGCCTGTTTTGAGATCTCTCCACAGAACGCGTTTCCAGACATTCTTCTCAAAACACGAGTTTAAATCTGTAAGTTGAATGCACACATTGACAACCGTTCTGTTAGGTAGCTCCGTTTTGGTTTTAGAAGCAGAAATTTCTCCTTACAGCATATACTCCCATTCACTCAGGAATGTCCAAACGCAGCTCTTGCCAGAAACCTGTTTCTAACTCCTGAATCTGAAGGGAGATTTAACTCACTTAGCTGAACAAACGCACAGCAGACCACATTGAATGATACGTTGTTTCTGTGTTTTAGGCAGAGTTTTACTGCTATTTCATTTTATGCGGGTATACTGCTGGAAAAGCCTCTTTGGAGATCTCTGCACAGAAATTATTTCCAGATTTCCCTTACAGAGAAGAGTTTAACTCTGTAAGTTGAATGCACACATTGACAACCATTCTGTTAGGTAGCTCTAGTTTGGTTTTAGAAGCTGAGAGTTCTCCTTACAGCATATACTCCCATTCACTCAGGAATGTCCAAACACAGCTCTTGCCAGAAATGTGTTTCTAACTCCTGAATATAAAGGGAGATTCAACTCACTTGGCATAACAAACGCACAGCAGATCAGATTGAAGGATACGTTGCTTCTGTGTTTTAGGCAGATGTTTACTGCTATTTCGTTATATGCGGGAATACTGCTGGAAAAGACTGTTTTGAGATCTCTCCACAGAAAGCGTTTCCAGACTTCCCCTTCAACACAAGAGTTTAACTCTGTTTTGGTTTTAGAAGCAGAGAGTTCTCCTTACAGCATATACTGCCATTCACTCAGGAATGTCCAAACGCAGCTCTTGCCAGAAACCTGTTTCTAACTCCTGAATCTAAAGGGAGATTTAACTCACTTAGCTGAACAAACACACAGCAGAGCAGATTGAAGGATACATTGCTTCTGTGTTTTAGGCAGAGTTTTACTGCTATTTCATTTTATGCGGTATACTGCTGGAAGGGCCTGATCTGAGATCTCTCCACAGAAAGCGTTTCCAGACTTCCCCTTCAACACACGCGTTTAACTCTGTAAGTTGAATGCACACATTGACAACCGTACTGTTAGGGAACTCCATTTTGGTTTTAGAAGCAGACAGTTCTCTTTACAGCATATACTCCCATTCACTCAGGAATGTCCAAACGCAGCTCTTGCCAGAAACGTGTTTCTAACTCCTGAATCTAAAGGGAGATTTAACTCACTTAGCATAACAAACACACAGGAGAGCAGTTTGAAGGATACGTTGCTTCTGTGTTTTAGGCAGAGTTTTAGTGCTATTTCGTTATATGCGGGAATACTGCTGGAAAGGCCTCTTTTGAGATCTCTCCACAGAACGCGTTTCCAGACATTCTTCTCAAAACACGAGTTTAAATCTGTAAGTTGAATGCACACATTGACAACTATTCTGTAAGGGAGCTCCGTTTTGGTTTTAGAAGCAGAAATTTCTCCTTACAGTATATACTCTTATTCCCTCACGAATGTCCAAACGCAGCTCTTGCCAGAAACGTGTTTCTAACTCCTAAATCTAAAGGAAGATTTAACTCACTAAGCAGAACAAACGCACAGCAGAGCCGATTGAAGGATATTTTGCTTCTGTGTTTTAGACAGAGTTTTACTGCTATTTCGTTATATGCGGGAATACTGCTGGAAAGCCCTGTTTTGAGATCTCTCCACAGACAGCGTTTCCAGACTTCCTTCAACACACGAGTTTAACTCTGTAAGTTGAATGCACCCATTGAGAACCGTTCTGTTAGGTAGTTCCGTTTTGATTTTAGAAGCAGAAATTTCTCCTTACAGCATATACTCCCATTCACTCAGGAATGTCTAAACGCAGCTCTTGCCAGGAACGTGTTTCTAACTGCTGAATCCAAAGGGAGATTTACCTCACTTAGCAGAACAAACGCACAGCAGAGTAGATTTAAGGATACGTTGCTTCTGTGTTTTAAGCAGAGGTTTACTGCTATTTCGTTTTATGTGGATATACTGCTGGAAAGGCCCGTTTTGAGATCTCTCCACAGAAAGCGTTTCCAGACTTCCCCTTCAACACACAAGTTTAACCCTGTAAGTTGAATGCACACATTGACAACCGTTCTGTTAGGTAGCTTTGTTTTGGTTTTAGAAGCAGAGAGTTCTTTTTACAGCATATACTCCCATTCACTCAGGAATGTCCAAATGCAGCTCTTGCCAGAAACGTGTTTCTCACTCATGAATCTAAAGAATGATTTCACTCACTAAGCTGAACAAAAGCAGAGCAGAGCAGATTGAAGGATA
>CM038391.1:144946757-144989714 GCA_021498475.1 Saguinus midas | reverse complement strand
TATTCTGTGGATTTGGGATGGAGAGTTCTGTAAATGTCTATCAGGTTTTCTTGTTCCAGGTCTGAGTTCAAGTCCTGGATATCCTTGTTAATTTTCTGTCTGGTTGATCTGTCTGCTATTGACAGTGGAGTGTTAAAGTCTCCCACTATTATTGTGTGGGAGTCTAAGTCTCTTTGTAAGTCATTAAGAACTTGCCTTATATATCTGGGTGGTCCTACATTGGGTCCATATATATTTAGAATCGTTAGCTCTTCTTGTTGTATCGATCCTTTTACCATTATGTAATGACCTTCTTTGTCCTTTTGATCTTTGTTGCTTTAAAATCTATTTTATCAGAGATGAGAATTGCAACTCCTGCTTTTTTTTGCTCTCCATTTGCTTGGTAAATCTTCCTCCATTCCTTTATTTTGAGCCTTTGTGTATCTTTGCGTGTGAGGTGGGTTTCCTGGATACAGCACACTGATGGGTTTTGGTTTTTATCCAATTTGCCAGTCTGTGTCTTTTTGATTGTGCATTTAGCCCATTTACATTTAGGGTTAATATTGTTATGTGTGAATTTGATACTGCCATTTTGATGCTAGCTGGCTGTTTTGCCCGTTGGTTCCTGTACATTCTTCATTTTGTTGATGGCTCTTTAGCATTTGGTATGCTTTTAGGATGGCTGGTGTTGTTTCTTTCTATGTGAGTTTGGAAACGATTTCTGTGGAGAATCTCAAAACAGGCAATTCCAGGAGTATTCCCGCATATAATGAAATAGCAGTAAAACTCTGCGTAAAACACGGAAGAAACGTATCCTTAAATCTGCTCTGCTATGCGTTTGTTCAGCTAAATGAGTTAAATCTCTTTTTAGATTCAGGAGTTAGAAACAAGTTTCTGGTAAGAGCTTCGTTTGGCCATTCCTGAGTGAATGGAAGAACATGGTTTAATAAAAATTCTCTGGTTCTAAAACTGAAAAGGAGCTATCTAACAGAACGGTTGTCAATGTGTGCATTCAACTTATAGAGTTAAGCCCGTGTGTTGAAGCAGTAGGTTGGAAATCCTTTCTGTGGTCAATCTTAAACAGGCATTTCCAGCAGTATTCTTGTATATAACGAAATAGCAGTAAAACTCTGCCTAAAACACAGAAGAAACATATCTTTCAATCTGCTCTGCTGTGCGTTCTTTCAGCTAAGTGAGGTAAATCTCCCTTAAGATTCTGGAGTAAAAAACACGTTTCTGGTAAGAGCTGCGTTTGGACATTCCTGAGTGAATGGGAGTATAGGCTGTAATGAGTACACTCTGCTTCTAAAACCAAAACGGAGCTGTCTAACAGAATGGTTGTCAATGTGTGCATTCAACTTATGGAGTTAAACTCATGTGTTTATGCAGCAGTTTGGAAACGATTTCTGTGGAGAATCTCAAAACAGGCATTTCCAGCCAAATACCCACATACAACGAAAAGCAGTAAGACTGCCTCTGAAACACAGAAGAAACTTATCCTACAATCTGCCCTGCTGTGCATTTGTTCCACGAAGTGAGTTACATCTATGTTTAGATTCAGGAGTTAGAAACACGTTTCTTGTAAAAGCTGCATTTGCATATTCCTTAGTGAATGGGAGTACAGGCTGTAACGAGACATATCTGGTTCTAAAACCAAACGGAGCTATCTAAGAGAATGGTTGTCAATGAGTGCATTCAACTTATGGAGTTAAACTCATGTGTTTATGCAGCAGTTTGCAAATGCTTTCTGCAGAGAATCTCAAAACAGGCATTTCCAGCCAAATAACCGCATATAACTAATAGCAGTAAGACTGCCACTGAAACACAGTAGACAGGAATCCTACAATCTGCTCTGTTGTGCGTTTGTTCAACTAAGAGACTTACATCTATGTTTAGATTCAAGAGTTAGAAACACTTTTCTAGTAAAATCTGCGTTTGGAAATTCCTGAGTGAATGGGAGTACAGGCTGTAATGAGAAATATCTAGTCCTAAACCCAAAACGGAGCTAAACAACAGAATGGTTGTCAATGTATGCACTCAAGTTACAAAGATAAACTCATGTGTTTATGCAGCAGTTTAGAAACGCTTTTCGTAAAGAATTTCAAAACAGGCATTTCCAGCCAAATACCTGCATACAATGAAAAGCACTAAGACTTCCTCGAAAAACAGAAGAAAGGTTTCCTACAATCTGCTCAGCTGTGCCTTTGTTCAACTAAGTGAGTTACATCTATATTTAGATTCAGGAGTTAGAAACACGTTTCTGGCAAGGGCTGCGTTTGGACATTCCTGAGTGAATGGGAGTATATGCTGTAAGGAGAATTCTCTGCTTCTAAAACCTAAACGGAGCAACCTAACAGAAGGGTTGTCAATGTGTGCATTCAACTTACACAGTTAAACTCTTCTGCTGAAGGGAATATCTCGAAACGCTTTCTGTGGAGAGATCTCAAAAGAGGCCTTTCCAGCAGTATTCCGCATATAACAAAATAGCAGTAAAACTCTGCCTAAAACACAGAAGCAACGTATCCTCAAATCTTCTCTGCTGTGTATTGGTTCAGCTAAGTGAGTTAAATCTCCCTTTATATTCAGGAGTTAGAAACACGTTTCTGGCAAGAGCTGCGTTTGGACACTTTTGAATGAATGGGAGTATATGCTGTAAGAAAAACTCTCTGCTTCTAAAATCATAACAAATCTACCTAACAGAATGGTTGTCAAAGTGTGCATTCAACTTACAGAGTTAAACTCCTACGTTGAAGGGGAAGTCTAAAAACGCTTTCTGAGGATAAATCTCAAAACAGGCATTTCCAGCAGTATTCCTCATATAACAAAATAGCAGTAAAACTCTGCCTAATAAACAAAAAAACGTATCCTTCAATCTACTCTGCTGTGCGTTTGTTCAGCTAAGTGAGTTAAATCTCACTTTAGATTCAGGATTTAGAAACACGTTTCTGGTAAGAGCTGCGTTTGGACATTCCTGAGTTAATGGGAGTATGTGCTGTAAGGAATATTCTCTGCTTCTAAAACCGAAACGGAGACACCTAACAGAACGTTTGTTAATGTGTGCAATCAACTTACAGAGTTAAACTCGTGTGTTGAAGGGGAATTCTGGAAACGCTTTCTGTGGAGAAATCTCAAAACAGGCATTTCAATCAGTATTCCCGCATGTAACGAAATAGCAGTCAAACTGCCTAAAACCCAGAAGAAACGTATCCTTCAATCTGATCTGCTCTGCGTTTGTTCAGCTAAGTGAGTTAAATCTCCCTTTAGATTCAGGAGTTAGAAACACGTTTCTGGTAAGAGCTGCGTTTGGACATTCCTTAGTGAATGGGAGTATATGCTGTAAGGAGAACTCTCTGCTTCTAAAACCAAAACGGAGATACCTAACAGAACGGTTGTCAATGTGTGCATTCAACTTACAGAGTTAAACTCATGTGTTGAAGGGGAAGTCTGGAAATGCTTTCTGTGGAGAGATCTCAAAACAGGCCTTTCCAGCAGTATTCTCACATATAACGAAATAGAAGTGAAACTCTGCCAAAAACACAGAAGCAATGTAAGCTTCAATCTGCTCTGCTGTGCATTTGTTCAGCTAAGTGAGTTAAATCTCCCTTTAGATTCAGGAGTTAGAAACACGTTTCTGGCAAGAGCTCTGTCTGGACATTCCTGAGTGAATGGGAGTATATGCTGTAAGGAGGACTCTCTGCTTCTAAAACCAAAACGGATCTACCTAACAGAACGGATGTCAATGTGTACATTCAACTTACACAGTAAAACTCGTGTGATGAAGGGGAAGTCTAGAAACGCTTTCTGTGGAGAGAACTCAAAACAGGCCTTACCATCAGTATTCCCGCATATAACAAAATAGCAGTAAAACCCTGCCTAAAGCACAGAAGCAACATATCCTTCAATCTGCTCTGCTATTCGTTTGTTCAGCTAAGAGAGTTCAATCTCCCTTTAGAGTCAAAAGTTAGAAACACGTTTCTGGCAAGAGCTGCGTTTGGACAATTCTGAGTGAATGGGAGTATACGCTTTAAGAACTATCTGCTTCTAAAATAAAAAAGGAGCTACCAAACAGAATGGTTGTCAATGTGTGCATTCAACTTAAAGAGTTAAACTCGTGTTTTGGAGGGGAAGTCTGGAAACGCTTTCTGTGGAGAGATGTCAAAACAGGCCTTTCAAGCAGTATACCCGCATAAAATAAAATAGCAGGAAAACTCTGCCTAAAACACAGAAGCAACGTACCCTTCAATCTGTTCTGCTGTGCGTTTGTTCAGCTAAGTGAGTTAAATCTTCCTTTAGATTCAGGAGATAGAAACACGTTTCTGGCAAGAGCTGCGTTTGGATATTCCTGAGTGAGTGGGAGTATACACTGGAAAGAGAACTTTCTGATTCTAAAACCAAAACGGAGCTACCTTACAGAATGGTTGTCAATGTGTGCATTCATTTTACAGATTCAAACTCGTGTTTTGAAAAGGAAATCTGGAAACGCTTTCTGTGGAGAGATCTCAAAACAGGCCTTTCCAGCAGTATTCCCGCATATAATGAAATAGCAGTAAAACTCTGCCTAAAACACAGAAGCAACGTATCCTTCAATCTTCTCTGCTGTGCGTTTGTTCAGCTAAGTGAGTTAAATCTTTCTTTAGATTCAGGAGTTAGAAACACGTTTCTGGCAAGGGCTGCATTTGGACATTCCTGAGTTAATGGGAGTATATGCTGTAAGGAAAACTCTCTGCTACTAAAACCAAAACAAATCGACCTAAAAGAACGGTTGTCAATATGTGCATTCAACTTACAGAGTTAAACTCGTGTATTGAAGGGGAAGTCTGGAAACACTTTCTGTGGAGAGATCTGAAAACAGGCCTTTCCAGCACTATTTCCACATATAACAAAATACCAGTGAAACTCTGACTTAAACACAGAAGCAACGTATCCTTCAATCTCCTCTGCTGTGCGTTTGTTCTGCTAAGTGAGTTAAATCTCCTTTTAGATTCAGGAGTTAGAAACACGTTCCTGGCAAGAGCTGCATTTGGACATTCCTGAGTGAATGGGAGTATATGCTGTAAGGAGAACTCTGCTTCTAAAATCTAAACGGAACTACCTAACAGAAGGGTTGTCAATATGTGCATTCAACTTACAGCGTTAAACTCTTCTGTTGAAGGGAAAATCTGGAAACGCTTTCTGTGCAGAGATCTCAAAAGAGGCCTTTCCAGCAGTATTCCCGAATATAACGAAATAGTAGTAAAACTCTGCCTAAAACACAGAAGCAACGTATCATTCAATCTGCTCTGCTGTGCGTTTTTCAACTGAGTTAAATCACCCTTTAGATTCTGGAGTTAGAAACACGTTTCTGGCAAGAGCTGCGTTTGGACATTCCTGAGTGAATGGGAGTATATGCTGTAAGGAAACCTCTCTGCTACTAAAACCAAAACAAATCTACCTAACAAAATGGTTGTCAATGTGTGCATTCAACTTACACAAATAAACTCGTGTGTTGAAGGGAAAATCTGGAAACGCTTTCTGTGCAGTGATCTCAAAAGAGGCCTTTCCAGCAGTATTCCCGCATATAATGAAATAGCAGTAAAACTCTGCCTAAAACACAGAAAAAACGTATCATTCAATGTGCTCTGCTGTGCGTTCGTTCAGCTCACTGAGTTAAATCTCCCTTTAGATTCAGGAGTTAGAAACACGTTTCTAGCAAGAGCTGCGTTTGGACATTCCTGAGTGAATGGGAGTATATGCTGTAAGAAGAACTCTCTGCCAAAACGGAGCTACCTAACAGAATGGTTGTCATTGTGTGCATTCAACGTAAGAAGTTAAACTCTTGCGTTAAAGGGGAAGTCTGGAAACGCTTTCTGTGGAGAGATCCCAAAACAGGCCTTTTCAGCAGTATTACCGCATATAACAAAATCGCAATAAACACTGCCTAAAACACAGAAGAAACGTATCCTTCCATCTGCTCTGCTGTGCATTTGTTCAGCTAAGTGAGTTAAATCTCCCTATAGATTCAAAAGTTAGAAACAAGTTTCTGGAAAGAGCTGCGATTGGACATTCCTGAGTGAATGGGAGTATAAGCTGTAAGGAGAACTTTCTGCTTCTAAAACCAAAACAGAGCTACCTAACAGAACGATTGTCAATGTGTGCATTCAACTTACACAGTTAAGCTCGTGTGTTGAAAAGGAAGTCTGGAAACACTTTCTGTGGAGAGATCACAAAACAGGCCTTTCCAGCAGTATTCCCGCACATAACAAAATAGCCGTAAAGCTCTGCCTAAAACAAAGAAGCAACGCATCCTTCAATTTGCTCTGCTGGGCGTTTGTTCAGCTAAGTGAGTTAAATCTCCCTTCATATTCAGGAGTTAGAAACATGTTTCTGGCAAGAGCGGCGTTTTTACATTCTTGAGTGAATGGGAATATATGCTGTAAGGAAAACTCTCTGCTTCTAAAACCAAAACAAAGCTACCTAATAGAACGGTTGTCAATGTGTGCATTCAACTTACACAGATAAACTCGTGTGTTGAAGGGGAAGTCTGGAAACGCTTTCTGTGGAGAGATCTCAAAACAGGCCTTTGCAGCAGTATTCCCGCATATAACGAAATAGAAGTAAAACTCTGCCTTAAACACAGAAGCAACGTATTTTTCAATCTGCTCTGCTGCGCATTTTTCCAGCTAAGTGAGTTAAATCTTCCTATAGATTCAGGAGTTATGTTGTATCGAACCGAGCACAGAAAATCAACACCAAGACAAAAGTATGCCAAATTGCAGGGTTTATTGCGGCGACCACGGAGGACTCACGTCTCCAACCCGTGGCCCCGAAAGAAGGGTGACAAGACCTTTTATACTTGCAAAACCACCTTGGGAGTGGGGTGAAGATTGGAGATGGGAATGAAAGCTGTCAATCATTTCCTAGGCTGAGATGAGGTTGAGGGGGGCTCTGGGCCAGGGGACTTTTGCCATTCCAATTGCCCCTTAAGTGGTTTACAGAGGTTAAGATAAACATTAGCTTAGACATTATTTGGACAGGTGTGGGGTCCACAGATTCTTCAGTTGCTTGGTGCCAGGATGAAACTATCTGGGGGTGCTTACTCTGGTCAGTACCGGTAAACAAAGGCCAGCAATTCTCATAGTTACAGATAAGAGAAGGCATGCAGCTTTACTTTTGCAAAGTAAATTAGCAGTTTACAGAAACCAAGGTTAGCAGTCACTGTGAGGAGAATGGAAACAGTTTTGTTCTTTACAAAATGACATTGTACAGGTTCTAACTCTAGGCCAGCTATATCACATTCCCCCCTGTTCTTATAACATGTATTAAATCTTTAATAAGTGTCTTCTCCTTGACACAGGGGCCCATAGTTAGATCTTAGAACCATTAATTTTATCGAATCTATTCTTTCTTGGATAAATTTGCGGAGCATGTTTAAAAGGCATGGTCCAAATGTTAACACTAGAACTATTAACATTAAGGGTACTGCTAATCTAGTGAGCAGGGATGTCAGCCAGGGGACCAAGAGAACAGTTTTGGTACCAATTTCCTGAGGCCTCTCTGAGGTGTTTCCTTGTTTCTAAGTTTTTCCTAACCAGAGCAAGGTTGTCTCGGATAATTCAGAGTTATTTGCATAGAAGCAACATTGCTCACCGAAAGCCGCACAGTCCCTCTTCCCTCAAGAACAACAAGTCTAACCCCTTCTATTTTGTAATACCATTTCAGCCAAGGAGTCCACTTGTTCAGCTAATTTGGTGATGGATTTTTCTAGATGGGCAACATCTGCATCTATTTGGTGTGAAAGAGTTTTTGAAATTTTTGGTCCCCAGTGACTAAGGCAGATATTCTTATAGCAGTGGACCTTGCTATTCTAAGTCTTACTAATAGGGGTATAATTATGGGGCCTGTTTCTAACATCTGTCTGTATTGGGTGCTATGAGAATTTTACCTCTTATCTGGTGTGGACTTTGGGCATAGATATAGTCCTATTGTCTGAAGCCATTTTTCGCCACCACGTTCCTACATGCTATCTCTTTGCTTTTACTGCATTTCATCTTTTATCTTTATTTGTCTTATAGTATTTGCATCTAGGCTCTCACATAAGAGAGTGCAGAGGTCTAGGGAGAAGGTTATGGGATCTCTGGGAATGTACTCTAGGGTTAAGTTGACAAGGGTGGTTCTAGCCCTAAGTACAGTACTAACAAATTGTCCCATTGAGCCCTCTGCAACGACCTATTGATAATAAGTGCGTGTTAAGGGGGGCCCCTTTGGGGGTGGTTACAGGAATTAAAGAGATTAGGATGACGACCGTGAATGGCGCGAAAGTCTTAGCTTTAGGCGGGTCCGTTGAGGATGCAACCATTTCCCATCTTGCATCTGGGGCGCAGTCTTGACGTGTGAATGGTGAATCCAGGCAGTCAGTCTGTCCACCTAGACTGCCATGGGGGTGACCAGAACCACGGTGTAAGGTCCCTTCTAGCGAGGAGTCAGACTGGAGGCAGTGAATCTTTTTTACTAAGACCTCGTCCCCCGGCTGGAAGGGGTGTAGCGGCTGGTCAGTGAGGTCCCCTGGGGTGGGTCGAGCTCTCCTGATGAGAGGGTGCACCTGGGACTGAACAGACTGGAGTGCCTGTAAGGACTTAAGGGGTGTATTGTTAAAGACTTCAGCATGCACAGTATCCATGGGTCTGGGAAGTAAGGAAGGGGGCCTTCCAAACATAATTTCAAAAGGAGTAAAGCTTTTCTTATAGGGAGTACATCGGGTACAGAGAACAAAGGAAGCAGGTTGACCCAGTTTTCACCGGTCTCTAGGATAAATTTTGTTAAAGTTTCCTCTATGGTCCGGTTCATCCTTTCAACCTGCCCTGAACTCTGGGGGCAATAAGTACAGTATAGCTTCCAGGATATGCCCAGGGCCTTGGCCAGGCCCTGAGAAATGTGCGGTAAAGGCAGGGCCATTATCTTATCCCAGTGTCAGGGGCAAGCCGAACCGAGGAACCAGGTCTTATAACAGTCTCTTTGTTACTACCAGTGCAGTTTCTGACCTAGTAGGAAAAGCCTTAACCTATCCAGAAAAAGTGTCTACGAACACAAGGAGGTATCTATAGCCGCAAGCTGGGGGCTTTATTTCAGTAAAATCTACTTCCTAGTTGGACTAGTATTTACGCTGTGGCTTACATTACAATGAATGGTAGTTTCCCTAACAATCTCATGTAAATGTGGAATGTAGTATTTGACCCTTAACAGCTCAGTGAGCTTTGTTTGTCCTAAGTGAATGGCCTGGTGTATGTCCTTAACTAGAGCCCTCCCTAGAGCCTCAGGGAGCACAATCCTTATGTCTAGTAGAATCCACTATCTTGTGGAATCTTGTCGTCCCCCCTGTTCTTTAGCAAAGTTTTCTTCCTCAGGCAGGTACGTTGGGGTAGGAGGCAGGGTTGGGTCTGGCAGAGTCACAAGGAGAGGCAGAGATTTTACTGGTCCCAAGGCTGCCTGTCTGGCTTGCAGGTCAGCTGCCCTATTTCCCCTTGCCTCTGGTGAATCTCCCTTCTGGTGTCCTTTGCAGTGTATTAATGCCACTGCCTTAGGCTTCCATATGGCTTCTAGCAGGGCTAGGATTTCCTCTTTGTTTTTGATGATTTTTCCTTCTGAGGTAAGCAGCCCTCTTTCTTTATAAATGGCTCCATGTACATGGGCTGTAGAAAAGGCATATTGACTATTTGTGTAGATATTGACAGTTTTCCCTCTGCCCAGTCTCAGGCCTTTATCAGAGCTATGAGTTCTGCCTTCTGGGCTGAGGCCCTGTGTGGGAGAGCCTGGGCCCTAGATAACCCGCTTTAGAGTGACCACCGCTGCCCGGCATACCTCATTCCGTTGACCATGAAGCTGCTTCCATCTGTATACAACACCTCTTCTGGGTTCTGCAGGGGGACGTCGGTGAGATCTGGTCGTGCAGCGCAGAGGACATCTGTTTGTTGGCAGTCATGAATTGGCTCCTCTGGCTTGCTGTCAGGTAGCAATGTGTCGGCGTTTAACATCCATTTTCTGGGGCTCCATGGAGTAGCGACTCCACTGCGTGGGGAGTTACTAAGTTTAACTCCTGCCCAAAAGTCAGCTTGTCTGCCTCCTTAACTAATAAGGCTGTGGCCACCACCGCTTTTAGGCAAGCCGGCCATCTGGAGGCTACGGGTCAAGTTTTTTGAGAGGTAGGCGACTGGCTGGGATTAGGGTCCCAGAGTTTGGGTGAGCACTCCTTTAGCAACTCTCTGTTTTTCATGCACAAACAACTGGAAAGGTTTACAGATGTCTGGCAAGGCTAAGGCTGGGGCCGCAGTCAGGGTAGTCTTGAGCTTGTCAAAAGCCCGTTGCTCTACCTCCATCCATGTCAAGGGCTGATTTCCTCCAGTGCAGGCATACAGGGGTTTGGCTATCTCAGCAAATCCCAAAATCCATAGTCTGCAGTATCTTACTCCTCCAAGGAATTCTCGAACTTGGTGTTTCATGGTGAAGGTGGGTATTTGCAGCACTGATTGCATTCAGCTTGGTGCCAGTGCCTGGTTACCTTTCTCTATTAACCTAGTCCCAGTAAGTAACTCTCTGCTGGCAGAGTTGGGCCTTTTAGCTAAACCCGGTACCTTAAAATCTATAGGGTCCTTAGTAATTACTGGGTGGTCTCTTTACAGTCCTCTTGGGTTTTGTGGCTAAGAGTAAGTTATCCACATATTGGAGCAGGGTGCATTCTGGGAACTCAGCTATGAAATCAGCAAGGCCTTGGCTCAGTGTAATTCTTAAAACCGTGCAGCAGCCTCTCTGCTGGATTTCTGGTCCCTGTGAGTTAACTCGGGTTTCCTGGAGTGCTGTTATCACTGCTTTTGTAGTTCTCTTATCTCAGTTGGCCTCTAAGGTGTTCCTATTGTTAAAAACATTTTGGGTAATCTCTAACAACTGAGATAAATTTATTCCCTGAAACCCTTTTAATTTTGCAACTTTCCTTTGATGTTTGAGACAGACTGGGACATAAAAGCCAGATTCTTACAGTCCCTGCCATGGAGTGGTTAGTGGGATTACGGGCCACTTCTCTAACCCCCTCTAACAAGTACCGGTGAAAATTGTTCAAAGCCTGCATGCCCGCTGGGCTGTTTGGGTCCCACTGGGGCCTGGTGGAAGGGAAAATTTTTACTAATTTGTTCCTGGCGGTCTTGTATGGACCTTCCCCCTGTCCCAAGTATGGCTTTATGGGCTTCCTGTCTAATTCTACTCCTCTCCTCTGTGGTGAACAAGCTCAGTAATAATTGTTGGCAGTTATTCTAAGTGGGGCGATAAGTTTGCAGTACAGATTTTAAGAGCCCTGTCAAAGCCTGGGGCTTCTCAGAGAATGGGAGATGTTGAGCTTTCTGACAGAACTTACTCTATTGTAAAACCTTGCTACCGTCTTGCTATCTTCAGCCTCCCAGCACGACCATTTTTCAGGGAACTTTCCCATCTCAGCAGGTTTCTAACCCTCCCCCTCTTGCCATGTTAGCAGTTCCCAGCCCTTCTAGGAATTATAAAACTTAGCACTTCCCCAGCCCCTCCCCTCCTGCCCAGCCCTTTACACTGGAGGCATCTGCTGGCTTGCAGGCCATAAAAATTCTTTTTGCTATACCACAGGTGCTGCATGTCAGTTTTGGGTGAAGCCCAGCAGATTTTTCCTTGCTCTTAATAAAGCTTGTGCCAGCACTTGGTGTTTTGGCCCTCTCCTTAATTTCTATCACTTTCTAGTTATATAAGTCACCTGACAAGAAGTGAACAAAGAATGGGCAACCCCAATTGTTTTATCCTGTTGGGGGAGCCTCTTGGAAAGGAAGGACCACTGGTGGGTGTGGGCCCCTGCTTTGATTGTGGAGAGGAGATAAGGGCTGATCATTAGTACAGGGCTGAGAATATGGTGGAGGCAACTCTTGGTTCTCGGCAGGGCTTGGAAGAACAGCCGGTGCTAAGGGGCCCTCCTTTGGGCCTGCTAGTATAACCTGAAGTCCAGCACACGTTATACATTTTTCAAGCCAAGGAGGGGGGTGCTGGTTCAGGCTCCACCATTGATTGATGTATGGAAATTGACCAGGGTGGCCTGGGGATCCTGACACTATGTTCCAGACTGCCTGAGTTATCTTGGGGTCATATGTCCCCGTATCTGGCCAGCCTACCCCAAAAGCTGGCCACTCCAGCTCACAAAGGGTCCGAAGCCTCTTTGGGGTTAGCTTAACACCATACTGGCCAGAGAACCCTAATTTGAAGTTTTCCGTCATGCATCGGAGGGGGGTGCATGGTCGGGACTGTGATGAGCCCATTTGGTCATTTTCTTTCAGTTTTTAAATTTTCTCTTGAGAGATTTTACTAATTTAAGACTGGCTTTATTGAGGACTTGAACTAACAATCTTGCTGCCTGCTCCCCCTCCCTACCTTAATTACTGTGCTAATAAATAATTTGCACTACAAAAAGTTAGAGAGCTGTTCTTAAAGCCAGTTTTTAGATGTAAATGCTACACTCTGAGGCAGTGTGGCCTGCCTGAAAGCCGGGTGGGGCTGGCAGCCGGCAGAGAGGGGAGAAAAAAATGCTTTTTGTGTCAGTTTAAAACTGAGCTCCAAGCCGCTGGGCCGGCTGCGAGTTCCCCGCCCTGCAGCTTTTGGTCACCTTGACACAGGGACCCTGAAA
The DNA here is from genome assembly GCA_021498475.1 of Saguinus midas. Lineage (NCBI taxonomy): Eukaryota > Metazoa > Chordata > Mammalia > Primates > Cebidae > Saguinus > Saguinus midas. Next base: position 144,977,074 of record CM038391.1, on the reverse strand, counting down.
AGCATTTAATTCCTGTCTCTCTCTCTCTCTCTCTCTCTCTCTCTCTCTCTCTCTCTCTCTCTCTCTCTCTCTCTCTCTCTCTCTCTCTCTCTCTCTCTCTCTCTCTCTCTCTCTCTCTCTCTCTCTCTCTCTCTCTCTCTCTCTCTCTCTCTCTCTCTCTCTCTCTCTCTCTCTCTCTCTCTCTCTCTCTCTCTCTCTCTCTCTCTCTCTCTCTCTCTCTCTCTCTCTCTCTCTCTCTCTCTCTTGCTTTTTCTCTCCTCTCTTTTTCCTTATTTCCTTTCTTCCGCACTTTTGCTTACTACTTGTGTCTTTCTCTTTCTGTGGTGGTATAGCCAATTTTGGAAAGTCTCTAATTCAAATTTTGCCCTCTCAAAAGCAGGTTTTAGTAGGGCCTCCTGTGATACACTACTGGGCACTGCCCATAACATGGGACACTTTTCTGACAGAATAGGCAGTCACTAGTTTTCCATTTTAGCTTGGCAAAAAGCACTCATAGACCCTGATCTAGGACTTTGTTTCCTACAACCTCAAAGCAAGTATTTCCGAGGTGCCAAAGGCACAACTGCCTTCCCAACATGGACTCAGACCCAGCACGGGCAAAAATATTCCTTTCCTGGTGGAGGTGGCTGGGAGAATTTACAGGCCACAATAATCATAACAAGGAAGAGAATTAAAACAACTCTAGTTAAGACTATTTGCCACATGGCGGAAGAAGACAGAATGAGGCCTCAGTGATAGAAGAAAAACATGAGAAAGAAGAAGAGAGTAATCTCTGCAGGGTATAATCAATGAAAGTTCCCTGCATCCAGTGGTTCGTCAACCACTGTAAAATATCTCCTACCTCAAGGGAAGATGGTCTGAACCAGTGTATGTCTGCTAGCAGGAGTCTAATAAAACTAACAAATCTACAGACGAGACAGGACCACATAAAAGAGTGACGAACAAAGGATGGGAGCCTCCCAGAGGAGACCACTCAGTTGCCTGCCCGGCCACGCCCCCGAAGGGGTCTTTCAGGTGCGTCTTGGCTAAGGTGTACCCGTATAACCCCCGGGCCTGGTCACCTCAGGATGGAAGTCCGAGTAGGACAGCTCTGAGGTGAATCACCGTTATGCCTTATGACACTCCCGTGGAACCGCGGGTGGAGGCTCACTCAAGCCCCGTAGCTTTCAGCCGTGGGACTACATAAATACACACACTATGCCAGCTACCAGAAGGCTGCCACCCACTATGCCAGCTACCAGAAGGCTGCCACCCACTATGCCAGCTACCAGAAGGCTGCCACCCACTATGCCAGCTACCAGAAGGCTGCCACCCACTATGCCAGCTACCAGAAGGCTGCCACCCACTATGCCAGCTACCAGAAGGCTGCCACCCACTATGCCAGCTACCAGAAGGCTGCCACCCACTATGCCAGCTACCAGAAGGCTGCCACCCACTATGCCAGCTACCAGAAGGCTGCCACCCACTATGCCAGCTACCAGAAGGCTGCCACCCACTATGCCAGCTACCAGAAGGCTGCCACCCACTATGCCAGCTACCAGAAGGCTGCCACCCACTATGCCAGCTACCAGAAGGCTGCCACCCACTATGCCAGCTACCAGAAGGCTGCCACCCACTATGCCAGCTACCAGAAGGCTGCCACCCACTATGCCAGCTACCAGAAGGCTGCCACCCACTATGCCAGCTACCAGAAGGCTGCCACCCACTATGCCAGCTACCAGAAGGCTGCCACCCACTATGCCAGCTACCAGAAGGCTGCCACCCACTATGCCAGCTACCAGAAGGCTGCCACCCACTATGCCAGCTACCAGAAGGCTGCCACCCACTATGCCAGCTACCAGAAGGCTGCCACCCACTATGCCAGCTACCAGAAGGCTGCCACCCACTATGCCAGCTACCAGAAGGCTGCCACCCACTATGCCAGCTACCAGAAGGCTGCCACCCACTATGCCAGCTACCAGAAGGCTGCCACCCACTATGCCAGCTACCAGAAGGCTGCCACCCACTATGCCAGCTACCAGAAGGCTGCCACCCACTATGCCAGCTACCAGAAGGCTGCCACCCACTATGCCAGCTACCAGAAGGCTGCCACCCACTATGCCAGCTACCAGAAGGCTGCCACCCACTATGCCAGCTACCAGAAGGCTGCCACCCACTATGCCAGCTACCAGAAGGCTGCCACCCACTATGCCAGCTACCAGAAGGCTGCCACCCACTATGCCAGCTACCAGAAGGCTGCCACCCACTATGCCAGCTACCAGAAGGCTGCCACCCACTATGCCAGCTACCAGAAGGCTGCCACCCACTATGCCAGCTACCAGAAGGCTGCCACCCACTATGCCAGCTACCAGAAGGCTGCCACCCACTATGCCAGCTACCAGAAGGCTGCCACCCACTATGCCAGCTACCAGAAGGCTGCCACCCACTATGCCAGCTACCAGAAGGCTGCCACCCACTATGCCAGCTACCAGAAGGCTGCCACCCACTATGCCAGCTACCAGAAGGCTGCCACCCACTATGCCAGCTACCAGAAGGCTGCCACCCACTATGCCAGCTACCAGAAGGCTGCCACCCACTATGCCAGCTACCAGAAGGCTGCCACCCACTATGCCAGCTACCAGAAGGCTGCCACCCACTATGCCAGCTACCAGAAGGCTGCCACCCACTATGCCAGCTACCAGAAGGCTGCCACCCACTATGCCAGCTACCAGAAGGCTGCCACCCACTATGCCAGCTACCAGAAGGCTGCCACCCACTATGCCAGCTACCAGAAGGCTGCCACCCACTATGCCAGCTACCAGAAGGCTGCCACCCACTATGCCAGCTACCAGAAGGCTGCCACCCACTATGCCAGCTACCAGAAGGCTGCCACCCACTATGCCAGCTACCAGAAGGCTGCCACCCACTATGCCAGCTACCAGAAGGCTGCCACCCACTATGCCAGCTACCAGAAGGCTGCCACCCACTATGCCAGCCACCAGAAGCCTCAAGCGACGTCTCGGTGAGGCTTGCCAGGTCAGAGTTGCAGTGACTCGTCAGTCCCCGACACAGGCCCTTTTCCCTTGAACTAGTTCCCAGATTCCAAACCAAACCTACCTCCGGAGGCTTTAGGACCCTGAAGAATTTTGGGTGAACGTCGGCCGGGTGGGCGCTCTTCCACAGTGGCACTCCGGGGCCCTGAGACAGCTCAGGGGCGCCTCCCTAGAGGCTCCCGAGGAGGAGCGCCGCCGGCGAGGCTCTGAAATGGCTTTTGTCTGGTGCTGAAAATAAAAGATCTCGGTGGGACCTCCAAAATGTTGTATCGAACCGAGCACAGAAAATCAACACCAAGACAAAAGTATGCCAAATTGCAGGGTTTATTGCCGGCGACCACGGAGGACTCACGTCTCTCCAACCCGTGGCCCCGAAAGAAGGAGGCAAGACCTTTTATACCCACTAAACCACCTTGAGAGCTTTGAGTGGGGTGAGGGGCAGAGAAGAGATGGAAGTGTTCAGAGACTTGGTGGGCTGTAAATCACCTCAGGGTAGAGAGGAGGGTGATGGTTTCCAGACATCCAGATGGCTGGGGGTGTTTGACACTTTAAGAGATTTACAGAACTTGAGATAACCATTTGCTTGCACATTATCAGGTGGGTAGATTTTCAGTTGCTTGGTGCCAGGATGAAACTATCTGGGGTGCTTTCTGTGGAGATCTCAAAACAGGCATTTCCAGCAGTATTCCTGCATATAACGAAATAGCAGTAAAAGTCTGCCTAAAACACAGAAGCAATGTATCCTTCAATCTGCTCTGCTGTGCATTTGTTCAGCTAAGTGAGTTAAATCTCCTTTAGATTCAGGAGTTAGAAACACGTTTCTGGTAAGAGCTGCGTTTGGACATTCCTGAGTGAATGGAGTATATGCTGTAAGGAGAACTCTGCTTCTAAAACCAAAACAGAGCTACCTAACAGAAGGTTGTCAATGTGCATTCAACTTACAGAGTTAAACTCTGTGTTGAAGGAAAATCTGGAAACGCTTTCTGTGGAGAGATCTCAAAAGAGGCCTTTCCAGCAGTATTCCCGCATATAATGAAATAGCAGTAAAACTCTGCCTAAAACACAGAAGAACGTATCCTTCAATCTGCTCTGCTGTGCGTTTGTTCAGCTAAGTGAGTTAAATCTCCTTTAGATTCAGGAGTTAGAAACAGGTTTCTGGCAAGAGCTGCGCTTTGGACATTCCTGAGTGAATGGAGTATATGCTGTAAGGAGAACTCTGCTTCTAAAACCAAAAGGAGCTACCTAACAGAAGGTTGTCAATGTGCATTCAACTTACAGAGTTAAACTGTGTGTTGAAGGAAAATCTGGAAACGCTTTCTGTGGAGATCTCAAAACAGGCCTTTCCAGCAGTATTCCCGATATAACGAAATAGCAGTAAAACTCTGCCTAAAACACAGAAGCAACGATCCTTCAATCTGCTCTGCTGTGCATTTGTTCAGCTAAGTGAGTTAAATCTCCTTTAGATTCAGGAGTTAGAAACAGGTTTCTGGCAAGAGCTGCTTTGGACATTCCTGAGTGAATGGAGTATATGCTGTAAGGAGAACTCTCTGCTTCTAAAACCAAAACGGAGCTACCTAACAGAAGGGTTGTCAATGTGCATTCAACTTACAGAGTTAAACTCGTGTTGAAGGAAGTCTGAAACGCTTTCTGTGGAGAGATCTCAAAAGAGGCCTTTCCAGCAGTATTCCCGATATAACGAAATAGCAGTAAAAGTCTGCCTAAAACACAGAAGAACGTATCCTTCAATCTGCTCTGCTGTGCATTTGTTCAGCTAAGTGAGTTAAATCTCCTTTAGATTCAGGAGTTAGAAACAGGTTTCTGGCAAGAGCTGCTTTGGACATTCCTGAGTGAATGGGAGTATATGCTGTAAGGAAAACTTTCTGCTTCTAAAACCAAAACGGAGCTACCTAACAGAACGGTTGTCAATGTGCATTCAACTTACAGAGTTAAACTCGTGTTGAAGGAAGTCTGGAAACGCTTTCTGTGGAGATCTCAAAACAGGCCTTTCAGCAGTATTCCGCATATAATGAAATAGCAGTAAAACTCTGCCTAAAACACAGAAGAAACGTATCATTCAATCTGCTCTGCTGTGCTTTGTTCAGCTAAGTGAGTTAAATCTCCTTTAGATTCAGGAGTTAGAAACAGGTTTCTGGCAAGAGCTGCTTTGGACATTCCTGAGTGAATGGGAGTATATGCTGTAAGGAGAAATTTCTGCTTCTAAAACCAAAACAAAGCTACCTAACAGAAGGTTGTCAATGTGCATTCAACTTACAGAGTTAAACTCGTGTGTTGAAGGAAGTCTGAAACGCTTTCTGTGGAGAAATCTCAAAACAGGCCTTTCAGCAGTATTCCGCATATAACAAAATAGCAGTAAAAGTCTGCCTAAAACACAGAAGAACGTATCCTTCAATCTGCTCTGCTGTGCTTTTTTTCAGCTAAGTGAGTTAAATCTTCCTTTAGATTCAGGAGTTAGAAACATGTTTCTGGCAAGAGCTGCATTTGGACCATCCTGAGTGAACTGGAGTAAATACTGTAAGGAGAACTCTCTGCTTCTAAAACCAAAACGGAACTACCTAACAGAACGGTTGTCAATGTGTGCATTCAACTTACAGAGTTAAAGTCGTGTGTTGAAGGGGAAGTCTGGAAACGCTTTCTGTGGAGAGATCTCAAAACAGGCCTTTCCAGCAGTATTCCCGCATATAACGAAATAGCAGTAAAACTCTGCCTAAAACACAGAAGCAACGTATCCTTCAATCTGCTCTGCTGTGCGTTTGTTTAGCTAAGTGAGTTAAATCTTTCTTTAGATTCAGGAGTTAGAAACACGTTTCTGGCAAGAGCTGCGTTTGGACAATTCTGAGTGAATGGGAGTATATGCTGTAAGGAGAACTCTCTGCTTCTAAAACCAAAACGGAGCTACCTAACAGAACGGACTTCAATGTGTGCATTCAACTTACAGAGTAAAACTCATGTGTTGAAGGGGAAGTCTGGAAATGCTTTCTGTGGAGAGATCTCAAAACACGTTTTTCAAGCAGTATTCCTGCATATAACGAAATAGCAGTAAAACTCTGCCTAAAACACAGAAGCAACGTAACCTTCACTCTGCTCTGCTGTGCGTTTGTTCAGCTAAGTGAGTTAAATCTCCCTTTAGATTCAGGAGTTGGAAACACGTTTCTGGCAAGGGCTGCCTTTGGACATTCCTGAGTGAATGGGAGTATATGCTGTAAGGAGAACTCTGCTTCTAAAACCAAAACGGAGCTACCTAACAGAACGGTTGTAAATGTGTGCATTCAACTTACAGAGATAACCTGTTGTATAAAAGAAAAAGTCTGGAAACGCTTTCTGTGGAGAGGTCTCAAAACAGGCCTTTCCAGCAGTATTCCCACATATAACGAAATAGCAGTAAAACTCTGCCTAAAACACAGAAGCAACGTATCCTTCAATCTACTCTGCTGTGCATTTGTTCAGCTAAGTGAGTTAAATCTCCTTTAGATTCAGGAGTTAGAAACACGTTTCTGGCAAGAGCTGCGTTTGGACATTCCTGAGTGAATGGGAGTATATGCTGTAAGGAGAACTCTGCTTCTAAAACCAAAAGGAGCTACCTAACAGAACGGTTGTCAATGTGTGCATTCAACTTACAGAGTTAAACTCTGTGTTGAAGGAAGTCTGGAAACGCTTTCTGTGGAGAGATCTCAAAACAGGCCTTTCCAGCAGTATTCCGCATATAACGAAATAGCAGTAAAACTCTGCCTAAAACACAGAAGCAACGTATCCTTCAATCTGCTCTGCTGTGCATTTGTTCAGCTAAGTGAGTTAAATCTCCTTTAGATTCAGGAGTTAGAAACACGTTTCTGGCAAGAGCTGCGTTTGGACATTCCTGAGTGAATGGGAGTATATGCTGTAAGGAGAACTCTCTGCTTCTAAAACCAAAACGGAGCTACCTAACAGAACGGTTGTCAATGTGTGCATTCAACTTACAGAGTTAAACTGTGTGTTGAAGGAAGTCTGGAAACGCTTTCTGTGGAGAGATCTCAAAACAGGCCTTTCCAGCAGTATTCCGCATATAACGAAATAGCAGTAAAACTCTGCCTAAAACACAGAAGCAACGTATCCTTCAATCTGCTCTGCTGTGCGTTTGTTCAGCTAAGTGAGTTAAATCTCCTTTAGATTCAGGAGTTAGAAACACGTTTCTGGCAAGAGCTGCGTTTGGACATTCTGAGTGAATGGGAGTATATGCTGTAAGGAGAACTCTGCTTCTAAAACCAAAACGGAGCTACCTAACAGAACGGTTGTCAATGTGTGCATTCAACTTACAGAGTTAAACTCTTGTGTTGAAGGGAAGTCTGGAAACGCTTTCTGTGGAGAGATCTCAAAACAGGCCTTTCCAGCAGTATTCCGCATATAACGAAATAGCAGTAAAACTCTGCCTAAAACACAGAAGCAACGTATCCTTCAATCTGCTCTGCTGTGCGTTTGTTCAGCTAAGTGAGTTAAATCTCCTTTAGATTCAGGAGTTAGAAACACGTTTCTGGCAAGAGCTGCGTTTGGACATTCCTGAGTGAATGGGAGTATATGCTGTAAGGAGAACTCTGCTTCTAAAACCAAAACGGAGCTACCTAACAGAACGGTTGTCAATGTGTGCATTCAACTTACAGAGTTAAACTCTTCTGTTGAAGGAAGTCTGGAAACGCTTTCTGTGGAGAGATCTCAAAACAGGCCTTTCCAGCAGTATTCCGCATATAACGAAATAGCAGTAAAACTCTGCCTAAAACACAGAAGCAACGTATCCTTCAATCTGCTCTGCTGTGCGTTTGTTCAGCTAAGTGAGTTAAATCTCCTTTAGATTCAGGAGTTAGAAACACGTTTCTGGCAAGAGCTGCGTTTGGACATTCCTGAGTGAATGGGAGTATATGCTGTAAGGAGAACTCTGCTTCTAAAACCAAAACGGAGCTACCTAACAGAACGGTTGTCAATGTGTGCATTCAACTTACAGAGTTAAACTCTTCTGTTGAAGGAAGTCTGGAAACGCTTTCTGTGGAGAGATCTCAAAACAGGCCTTTCCAGCAGTATTCCGCATATAACGAAATAGCAGTAAAACTCTGCCTAAAACACAGAAGCAACGTATCCTTCAATCTGCTCTGCTGTGCGTTTGTTCAGCTAAGTGAGTTAAATCTCTTTAGATTCAGGAGTTGGAAACACTTTTCTGGCAAGAGCTGCGTTTGGACATTCCTGAGTGAATGGGAGTATATGCTGTAAGGAAAACTCTCTGCTTCTAAAACCAAAACGAGCTACCTAACAGAACGGTTGTCAATGTGTGCATTCAACTTACAGAGTTAAACTCTTGTGTTGAAGGGAAGTCTGAAACGCTTTCTGTGGAGAGATCTCAAAACAGGCCTTTCCAGCAGTATTCCGCATATAACGAAATAGCAGTAAAACTCTGCCTAAAACACAGAAGCAACGTATCCTTCAATCTGCTCTGCTGTGCGTTTGTTCAGCTAAGTGAGTTAAATCTCTTTAGATTCAGGAGTTAGAAACAGGTTTCTGGCAAGAGCTGCTTTGGACATTCCTGAGTGAATGGAGTATATGCTGTAAGGAGAACTCTGCTTCTAAAACCAAAAGGAGCTACCTAACAGAATGGTTGTCAATGTGCATTCAACTTACAGAGTTAAACTGTGTGTTGAAGGGAAGTCTGGAAATGCTTTCTGTGGAGAAATCTCAAAACAGGCCTTTCAGCAGTATTCCGCATATAACAAAATAGCAGTAAAACTCTGCCTAAAACACAGAAGCAATGTATCCTTCAATCTGCTCTGCTGTGCATTTGTTCAGCTAAGTGAGTTAAATCTCTTTAGATTCAGGAGTTAGAAACATGTTTCTGGCAAGAGCTGCTTTGGACATTCCTGAGTGAATGGAGTATATGCTGTAAGAGAACTCTCTGCTTCTAAAACCAAAACAGAGCTACCTAACAGAACGGTTGTCAATGTGCATTCAACTTACAGAGTTAAACTCGTGTTGAAGGGAAGTCTGAAACGCTTTCTGTGGAGATCTCAAAACAGGCCTTTCAGCAGTATTCCCATATAACGAAATAGCAGTAAAACTCTGCCTAAAACACAGAAGCAATGTATCCTTCAATCTGCTCTGCTGTGTTTGTTCTGCTATGTGAGTTAAATCTCCCTTTAGATTCAGAAGTTAGAAACACGTTTCTGGCAAGAGCTGCGTTTGGAAATTCCTGAGTGAATGGGAGTATATGCTGTAAGAAGAACTCTCTGCGTCTAAAACCTAAACGGAGCCACCTAACAGAACGGTTGTCAATGTGTGCATTCAACTTTCAGAGTTAAACTCTTGTAGAAAAGGGGAAGTCTGGAAACGCTTTCTGTGGAGAGGTCTCAAAACAGGCCATTCCAGCAGTATTCCCGCATATAACGAAATAGCAGTAAAACTCTGCCTAAAACACAGAAGCAACGTATCCTTAAATCTGCTCTGCTGTGCATTTGTTCAGCTAAGTGAGTTAAATCTCCCTTTAGATTCAGGAGTTAGAAACACGTTTCTGGCAAGAGCTGCGTTTGGACATTCCTGAGTGAATGGGAGTATATGCTGTAAGGAGAACTCTGTTTCTAAAACCAAAACGGAGCTACCTAACAGAACGGTTGTCAATGTGTGCATTCAACTTACAGAGTTAAACTCGTGTCTTGAAGAGGAAGTCTGGAAACGCTTTCTGTGGAGAGATCTCAAAACAGGCCTTTCCAGCAGTATTCCCGATCATAACCAAATAGCAGTAAAACTCTGCCTAAAACACAGAAGCAACGTATCCTTCAATCTGCTCTGCTGTGTTTGTTCAGCTAAGTGAGTTAAATCCCTTTAGATTCAGGAGTTAGAAACACGTTTCTGGCAAGAGCTGCGTTTGGACATTCCTGAGTGAATGGGAGTATATGCTGTAAGGAGAACTCTCTGCTTCTAAAACCAAAACGGAGCTACCTAACAGAATGGTTGTCAATGTGTGCATTCAACTTACAGAGTTAAACTCGTGTGTTGAAGGAAGTCTGGAAACGCTTTCTGTGAGAGATCTCAAAACAGGCCTTTCCAGCAGTATTCCGCATATAATGAAATAGCAGTAAAACTCTGCCTAAAACACAGAAGCAATGTATCCTTCAATCTGCTCTGCTGTGCGTTTGTTCAGCTAAGTGAGTTAAATCTCCTTTAGATTCAGGAGTTAGAAACACGTTTCTGGCAAGAGCTGCGCTTTGGACATTCCTGAGTGAATGGGAGTATATGCTGTAAGGAGAACTCTCTGCTTCTAAAACCAAAACGGAGCTACCTAACAGAATGGTTGTCAATGTGTGCATTCAACTTACAGAGTTAAACTCGTGTGTTGAAGGAAGTCTGGAAACGCTTTCTGTGAGAGATCTCAAAACAGGCCTTTCCAGCAGTATTCCGCATATAACAAAATAGCAGTAAAACTCTGCCTAAAACACAGAAGAACGTATCCTTCAATCTGCTCTGCTGTGCATTTGTTCAGCTAAGTGAGTTAAATCTCCTTTAGATTCAGGAGTTAGAAACATGTTTCTGGCAAGAGCTGCATTTGGACATTCCTGAGTGAATGGGAGTATGCTGTAAGGAAAACTCTCTGCTTCTAAAACCAAAAGGAGCTACCTAACAGAACGGTTGTCAATGTGCATTCAACTTACAGAGTTAAACTCTGTGTTGAAGGAAGTCTGAAACGCTTTCTGTGGAGATCTCAAAACAGGCCTTTCCAGCAGTATTCCGCATATAACAAAATAGCAGTAAAACTCTGCCTAAAACACAGAAGAACGTATCCTTCAATCTGCTCTGCTGTGCATTTGTTCAGCTAAGTGAGTTAAATCTCCTTTAGATTCAGGAGTTAGAAACATGTTTCTGGCAAGAGCTGCATTTGGACATTCCTGAGTGAATGGGAGTATATGCTGTAAGAGAACTCTCTGCTTCTAAAACCAAAAGGAGCTACCTAACAGAATGGTTGTCAATGTGCATTCAACTTACAGAGTTAAACTCTGTGTTGAAGGAAGTCTGAAACGCTTTCTGTGGAGATCTCAAAACAGGCCTTTCCAGCAGTATTCCGCATATAATGAAATAGCAGTAAAACTCTGCCTAAAACACAGAAGAACGTATCCTTCAATCTGCTCTGCTGTGTTTGTTCAGCTAAGTGAGTTAAATCTCCTTTAGATTCAGGAGTTAGAAACACGTTTCTGGCAAGAGCTGCGCTTGGACATTCCTGAGTGAATGGGAGTATATGCTGTAAGGAGAAATTTCTGCTTCTAAAACCAAAACAGAGCTACCTAACAGAACGGTTGTCAATGTGTGCATTCAACTTACAGAGTTAAACTCTGTGTTGAAGGAAGTCTGGAAATGCTTTCTGTGGAGAGATCTCAAAACAGGCCTTTCCAGCAGTATTCCGCATATAACGAAATAGCAGTAAAACTCTGCCTAAAACACAGAAGCAACGTATCCTTCAATCTGCTCTGCTGTGCGTTTGTTCAGCTAAGTGAGTTAAATCTCCTTTAGATTCAGGAGTTAGAAACACGTTTCTGGCAAGAGCTGCTTTGGACATTCCTGAGTGAATGGGAGTATATGCTGTAAGGAGAACTCTGCTTCTAAAACCAAAACGGAGCTACCTAACAGAACGGTTGTCAATGTGTGCATTCAACTTACAGAGTTAAACTCGTGTTGAAGGGAAGTCTGGAAACGCTTTCTGTGGAGAGATCTCAAAACAGGCCTTTCCAGCAGTATTCCCGATATAACGAAATAGCAGTAAAACTCTGCCTAAAACACAGAAGCAACATATCCTTCAATCTGCTCTGCTGTGCTTTGTTCAGCTAAGTGAGTTAAATCTCCTTTAGATTCAGGAGTTAGAAACACGTTTCTGGCAAGAGCTGCGCTTGGACATTCCTGAGTGAATGGAGTATATGCTGTAAGGAGAACTCTCTGCTTCTAAAACCAAAACGGAGCTACCTAACAGAACGGTTGTCAATGTGTGCATTCAACTTACAGAGTTAAACTCGTGTGTTGAAGGGAAGTCTGGAAACGCTTTCTGTGGAGAGATCTCAAAACAGGCCTTTCCAGCAGTATTCCGCATATAACGAAATAGCAGTAAAACTCTGCCTAAAACACAGAAGAAACGTATCCTTCAATCTGCTCTGCTGTGCATTTGTTCAGCTAAGTGAGTTAAATCTCCTTTAGATTCAGGAGTTAGAAACACGTTTCTGGCAAGAGCTGCTTTGGACATTCCTGAGTGAATGGGAGTATATGCTGTAAGGAGAACTCTGCTTCTAAAACCAAAACGGAGCTACCTAACAGAACGGTTGTCAATGTGTGCATTCAACTTACAGAGTTAAACTCGTGTGTTGAAGGGAAGTCTGGAAACGCTTTCTGTGGAGAGATCTCAAAACAGGCCTTTCCAGCAGTATTCCGCATATAACAAAATAGCAGTAAAACTCTGCCTAAAACACAGAAGAAACGTATCCTTCAATCTGCTCTGCTGTGTGTTTGTTCAGCTAAGTGAGTTAAATCTCCTTTAGATTCAGGAGTTAGAAACACGTTTCTGGCAAGAGCTGCATTTGGACATTCCTGAGTGAATGGGAGTATATGCTGTAAGGAGAACTCTGCTTCTAAAACCAAAACGGAGCTACCTAACAGAACGGTTGTCAATGTGTGCATTCAACTTACAGAGTTAAACTCGTGTGTTGAAGGGAAGTCTGGAAACGCTTTCTGTGGAGAGATCTCAAAACAGGCCTTTCCAGCAGTATTCCCATATAACGAAATAGCAGTAAAACTCTGCCTAAAACACAGAAGCAACGTATCCTTCAATCTGCTCTGCTGTGCTTTGTTCAGCTAAGTGAGTTAAATCTCCTTTAGATTCAGGAGTTAGAAACACGTTTCTGGCAAGAGCTGCGTTTGGACATTCCTGAGTGAATGGGAGTATATGCTGTAAGGAGAACTCTGCTTCTAAAACCAAAACGGAGCTACCTAACAGAACGGTTGTCAATGTGTGCATTCAACTTACAGAGTTAAACTCGTGTGTTGAAGGGAAGTCTGGAAACGCTTTCTGTGGAGAGATCTCAAAACAGGCCTTTCCAGCAGTATTCCGCATATAATGAAATAGCAGTAAAACTCTGCCTAAAACACAGAAGCAACGTATCCTTCAATCTGCTCTGCTGTGCGTTTGTTCAGCTAAGTGAGTTAAATCTCCTTTAGATTCAGGAGTTAGAAACACGTTTCTGGCAAGAGCTGCTTTGGACATTCCTGAGTGAATGGGAGTATATGCTGTAAGGAGAACTCTGCTTCTAAAACCAAAACGGAGCTACCTAACAGAACGGTTGTCAATGTGTGCATTCAACTTACAGAGTTAAACTCGTGTGTTGAAGGGAAGTCTGGAAACGCTTTCTGTGGAGAGATCTCAAAACAGGCCTTTCCAGCAGTATTCCGCATATAACGAAATAGCAGTAAAACTCTGCCTAAAACACAGAAGAACGTATCCTTCAATCTGCTCTGCTGTGCTTTGTTCAGCTAAGTGAGTTAAATCTCCTTTAGATTCAGGAGTTAGAAACACGTTTCTGGCAAGAGCTGCGTTTGGACATTCCTGAGTGAATGGGAGTATATGCTGTAAGGAGAACTCTGCTTCTAAAACCAAAACGGAGCTACCTAACAGAACGGTTGTCAATGTGTGCATTCAACTTACAGAGTTAAACTCGTGTTGAAGGAAGTCTGGAAACGCTTTCTGTGAGAGATCTCAAAACAGGCCTTTCCAGCAGTATTCCGCATATAACGAAATAGCAGTAAAACTCTGCCTAAAACACAGAAGCAACGTATCCTTCAATCTGCTCTGCTGTGCGTTTGTTCAGCTAAGTGAGTTAAATCTCCTTTAGATTCAGGAGTTAGAAACACGTTTCTGGCAAGAGCTGCGTTTGGACATTCCTGAGTGAATGGGAGTATATGCTGTAAGGAGAACTCTGCTTCTAAAACCAAAACGGAGCTACCTAACAGAACGGTTGTCAATGTGTGCATTCAACTTACAGAGTTAAACTCGTGTGTTGAAGGAAAATCTGGAAACGCTTTCTGTGGAGAGATCTCAAAACAGGCCTTTCAGCAGTATTCCCATATAACGAAATAGCAGTAAAACTCTGCCTAAAACACAGAAGCAACGTATCATTCAATCTGCTCTGCTGTGTTTGTTCAGCTAAGTGAGTTAAATCTCTTTAGATTCAGGAGTTAGAAACACGTTTCTGGTAAGAGCTGCGTTTGGACATTCCTGAGTGAATGGAGTATATGCTGTAAGGAGAACTCTGCTTCTAAAACCAAAACGGAGCTACCTAACAGAATGGTTGTCAATGTGCATTCAACTTACAGAGTTAAACTCTTCTGTTGAAGGAAAATCTGGAAACGCTTTCTGTGGAGAGATCTCAAAACAGGCTTTCCAGCAGTATTCCTGCATATAACGAAATAGCAGTAAAACTCTGCCTAAAACACAGAAGAACGTATCCTTCAATCTGCTCTGCTGTGTTTGTTCAGCTAAGTGAGTTAAATCTCTTTAGATTCAGGAGTTAGAAACACGTTTCTGGCAAGAGCTGCATTTGGACATTCCTGAGTGAATGGAGTATATGCTGTAAGGAGAACTCTGCTTCTAAAACCAAAACAGAGCTACCTAACAGAATGGTTGTCAATGTGCATTCAACTTACAGAGTTAAACTCTTGTGTTGAAGGGAAGTCTGAAACGCTTTCTGTGGAGAAATCTCAAAACAGGCCTTTCAGCAGTATTCCGCATATAATGAAATAGCAGTAAAACTCTGCCTAAAACACAGAAGCAACGTATCATTCAATCTGCTCTGCTGTGCGTTTGTTCTGCTAAGTGAGTTAAATCTCTTTAGATTCAGGAGTTAGAAACAGGTTTCTGGCAAGAGCTGCGCTTTGGACATTCCTGAGTGAATGGGAGTATATGCTGTAAGGAGAAATTTCTGCTTCTAAAACCAAAACAGAGCTACCTAACAGAATGGTTGTCAATGTGTGCATTCAACTTACAGAGTTAAACTCTTGTGTTGAAGGGAAGTCTGGAAACGCTTTCTGTGGAGATCTCAAAACAGGCATTTCCAGCAGTATTCCCATATAACGAAATAGCAGTAAAACTCTGCCTAAAACACAGAAGAAACGTATCCTTCAATCTGCTCTGCTGTGCTTTGTTCAGCTAAGTGAGTTAAATCTCCTTTAGATTCAGGAGTTAGAAACACGTTTCTGGCAAGAGCTGCGCTTTGGACATTCCTGAGTGAATGGGAGTATATGCTGTAAGGAGAACTCTGCTTCTAAAACCAAAACAAAGCTACCTAACAGAACGGTTGTCAATGTGTGCATTCAACTTACAGAGTTAAACTCTGTGTTGAAGGAAGTCTGGAAACGCTTTCTGTGGAGAGATCTCAAAACAGGCCTTTCCAGCAGTATTCCTGCATATAACGAAATAGCAGTAAAACTCTGCCTAAAACACAGAAGAAACGTATCCTTCAATCTGCTCTGCTGTGTTTGTTCAGCTAAGTGAGTTAAATCTCTTTAGATTCAGGAGTTAGAAACACGTTTCTGGCAAGAGCTGCGTTTGGATATTCCTGAGTGAATGGGAGTATATGCTGTAAGGAGAACTCTGCTTCTAAAACCAAAACGGAGCTACCTAACAGAATGGTTGTCAATGTGCATTCAACTTACAGAGTTAAACTCTGTGTTGAAGGAAGTCTGGAAACGCTTTCTGTGGAGAGATCTCAAAACAGGCCTTTCCAGCAGTATTCCGCATATAACGAAATAGCAGTAAAACTCTGCCTAAAACACAGAAGAAACGTATCCTTCAATCTGCTCTGCTGTGTGTTTGTTCAGCTAAGTGAGTTAAATCTCCTTTAGATTCAGGAGTTAGAAACAGGTTTCTGGCAAGAGCTGCATTTGGACATTCCTGAGTGAATGGGAGTATATGCTGTAAGGAGAAATTTCTGCTTCTAAAACCAAAACGGAGCTACCTAACAGAATGGTTGTCAATGTGTGCATTCAACTTACAGAGTTAAACTCGTGTGTTGAAGGGAAGTCTGGAAACGCTTTCTGTGGAGAGATCTCAAAACAGGCCTTTCCAGCAGTATTCCCACATATAACGAAATAGCAGTAAGACTGCCTCTGAAACACAGAAGAAACGTATCCTTCAATCTGCTCTGCTGTGCGTTTGTTCAGCTAAGTGAGTTAAATCTCCTTTAGATTCAGGAGTTAGAAACACGTTTCTGGCAAGAGCTGCTTTTGACATTCCTGAGTGAATGGGAGTATATGCTGTAAGGAGAAATTTCTGCTTCTAAAACCAAAACGGAGCTACCTAACAGAATGGTTGTCAATGTGTGCATTCAACTTACAGAGTTAAACTCATGTGTTTATGCAGCAGTTTGGAAACGCTTTCTGTGGAGAATCTCAAAACAGGCCTTTCCAGCAGTATTCCGCATATAACAAAATAGCAGTAAAACTCTGCCTAAAACACAGAAGAAACGTATCCTTCAATCTGCTCTGCTGTGCTTTGTTCAACTAAGTGAGTTAAATCTCCTTTAGATTCAGGAGTTAGAAACACGTTTCTGGCAAGAGCTGCATTTGGATATTCCTGAGTGAATGGGAGTACAGGCTGTAATGAGAAATATCTGGTTCTAAAACCAAAACGGAGCTACCTAACAGAATGGTTGTCAATGTGTGCATTCAACTTACAGAGTTAAACTCATGTGTTTATGCAGCAGTTTGGAAACGCTTTCTGTGGAGAATCTCAAAACAGGCCTTTCAGCAGTATTCCGCATATAACAAAATAGCAGTAAAACTCTGCCTAAAACACAGAAGAAACGTATCCTTCAATCTGCTCTGCTGTGTTTGTTCAGCTAAGTGAGTTAAATCTCTTTAGATTCAGGAGTTAGAAACACATTTCTGGCAAGAGCTGCGTTTGGATATTCCTGAGTGAATGGGAGTATATGCTGTAAGGAGAACTCTGCTTCTAAAACCAAAACAAATCTACCTAACAGAATGGTTGTCAATGTGTGCATTCAACTTATGGAGTTAAACTCATGTGTTTATGCAGCAGTTTGGAAACGCTTTCTGTGGAGAGATCTCAAAAGAGGCCTTTCCAGCAGTATTCCTGCATATAACGAAATAGCAGTAAAACTCTGCCTAAAACACAGAAGAAACGTATCCTACAATCTGCTCTGCTGTGTTTGTTCAGCTAAGTGAGTTAAATCTCTTTAGATTCAGGAGTTAGAAACACGTTTCTAGTAAAAGCTGCGTTTGGACATTCTGAGTGAATGGGAGTATATGCTGTAAGGAGAACTTTCTGCTTCTAAAACCAAAACAGAGCTACCTAACAGAATGGTTGTCAATGTGTGCATTCAACTTACAGAGTTAAACTCTTCTGTTGAAGGAAAATCTGGAAACGCTTTCTGTGGAGAGATCTCAAAACAGGCATTTCCAGCAGTATTCCTGCATATAACGAAATAGCAGTAAGACTGCCTCTGAAACACAGAAGAAACGTATCCTTCAATCTGCTCTGCTGTGTGTTTGTTCAACTAAGTGAGTTACATCTATGTTTAGATTCAGGAGTTAGAAACACGTTTCTGGTAAGAGCTGCGCTTTGGACATTCCTGAGTGAATGGGAGTACAGGCTGTAATGAGAAATATCTGGTTCTAAAACCAAAACGGAGCTATCTAACAGAATGGTTGTCAATGTGCATTCAACTTATGGAGTTAAACTCATGTGTTTATGCAGCAGTTTGGAAACGCTTTCTGTGGAGAATCTCAAAACAGGCATTTCCAGCCAAATACCCGCATATAACGAAATAGCAGTAAGACTGCCTCTGAAACACAGAAGAAACGTATCCTACAATCTGCTCTGCTGTGCTTTGTTCAACTAAGTGAGTTACATCTATGTTTAGATTCAGGAGTTAGAAACACATTTCTGGCAAGAGCTGCGTTTGGACATTCTGAGTGAATGGGAGTATATGCTGTAAGGAGAACTCTGCTTCTAAAACCAAACTAGAGCTACCTAACAGAATGGTTGTCAATGTGCATTCAACTTACAGAGTTAAACTCTTCTGTTGAAGGAAAATCTGGAAACGCTTTCTGTGGAGAATCTCAAAACAGGCCTTTCAGCAGTATTCCGCATATAACAAAATAGCAGTAAAACTCTGTCTAAAACACAGAAGCAATGTATCCTTCAATCTGCTCTGCTGTGCATTTGTTCAACTAAGTGAGTTAAATCTCCTTTATATTCAGGAGTTAGAAACACGTTTCTGGCAAGAGCTGCTTTGGACATTCCTGAGTGAATGGAGTATATGCTGTAAGGAGAACTCTGCTTCTAAAACCAAAACAGAGCTACCTAACAGAACGGTTGTCAATGTGCATTCAACTTACGGAGTTAAACTCATGTGTTTATGCAGCAGTTTGGAAACACTTTCTGTGGAGAATCTCAAAACAGGCCTTTCAGCAGTATTCCGCATATAATGAAATAGCAGTAAAACTCTGCCTAAAACACAGAAGCAATGTATCCTTCAATCTGCTCTGCTGTGCTTTGTTCAACTAAGTGAGTTACATCTATGTTTAGATTCAGGAGTTAGAAACACGTTTCTAGTAAAAGCTGCATTTGGATATTCCTGAGTGAATGGGAGTACAGGCTGTAATGAGAAATATCTGGTTCTAAAACCAAAACGGAGCTATCTAACAGAATGGTTGTCAATGTGCATTCAACTTATGGAGTTAAACTCATGTGTTTATGCAGCAGTTTGGAAATGCTTTCTGTGGAGAATCTCAAAACAGGCATTTCCAGCCAAATACCCGCATATAACGAATAGCAGTAAGACTGCCTCTGAAACACAGAAGAAACGTATCCTACAATCTGCTCTGCTGTGCTTTGTTCAACTAGGTGAGTTACATCTATGTTTAGATTCAGGAGTTAGAAACACGTTTCTAGTAAAAGCTGCGTTTGGATATTCCTGAGTGAATGCGAGTACAGGCTGTAATGATAAATATTTGGTTCTAAAACCAAGACAAAGCTATCTAACAGAATGGTTGTCAACGTGTGCATTCAACTTATGGAGTTAAACTCATGTGTTTATGCAGCAGTTTGGAAACACTTTCTGTGGAGAATCTCAAAACAGGCCTTTCCAGCAGTATTCCGCATATAATGAAATAGCAGTAAGACTGTTTCTGAAACACAGAAGAAACGTATCCTTCAATCTGCTCTGCTGTGCATTTGTTCAGCTAAGTGAGTTAAATCTCCTTTATATTCAGGAGTTAGAAACACGTTTCTGGTAAGAGCTGCGTTTGGACATTCTGAGTGAATGGGATTACAGGCTGTAATGAGAAATATCTGGTTCTAAAACCAAACTAGAGCTACCTAACAGAATGGTTGTGAATGTGTGCATTCAACTTACAGAGTTAAACTCATGTGTTTATGCAGCAGTTTGGAAACACTTTCTGTGGAGAATCTCAAAACAGGCATTTCCAGCAGTATTCCGCATATAATGAATAGCAGTAAGACTGCCTCTAAAAACAGAAGAAACGTATCCTACAATCTGCTCTGCTGTGCTTTGTTCAACTAAGTGAGTTATAACTATCTTTAGATTCAGGAGTTAGAAACACATTTCTGGCAAGAGCTGCTTTGGACATTCCTGAGTGAATGGGAGTATATGCTGTAAGAGAACTTTCTGCTTCTAAAACCAAAAGGAGCTACCTAACAGAATGGTTGTGAATGTGTGCATTCAACTTATGGAGTTAAACTACTGTGTTTATGTAGCAATTTGGAAATGCTTTCTGTGGAGAGATCTCAAAACAGGCATTTCCAGCCAAATACCGCATATAACGAATAGCAGTAAGACTGCCTCTGAAACACAGAAGAAACGTATCCTACAATCTGCTCTCCTGTGCCTTTGTTCAACTAAGTGAGTTACATCTATGTTTAGATTCAGGAGTTAGAAACACGTTTCTAGTAAAAGCTGCATTTGGATATTCCTGAGTGAATCGGAGTACAGGCTGTAATGAGAAATATCTGGTTCTAAAACCAAAACGGAGCTATCTAACAGAATGGTTGTCAATGTGTGCATTCAACTTACGGAGTTAAACTCATGTGTTTATGCAGCAGTTCTGAAATGCTTTCTGTGGAGAATCTCAAAACAGTTATTTCCAGCCAAATATCTGCATATTACAAAGAGCAGTAAGACTGCCTCTAAAAAACAGAAGAAACGTATCCTTCAATCTTCTCTGCTGTATGTTTTTTCTACTAAGTGAGTTATATCTATCTTTAGATTCAGGAGTTAGAAACACGTTTCTAGTAAAAGCTGCGTTTGGATATTCCTGAGTGAATGGGAGTATATGCTGTAAGGAGAAATTTCTGCTTCTAAAACCAAAACGGAGCTATCTAACAGAATGGTTGTGAATGTGTGCATTCAACTTATGGAGTTAAACTACTGTGTTTATGTAGCAATTTGGAAATGCTTTCTGTGCAGAATCTCAAAACAGTTATTTCCAGCCAAATATTTGCATATTACAAAGAGCAGTAAGACTGCCTCTAAAACACAGAAAATATGTATCCTTCAATCTGCTCAGCTGTGCGATTGTTCAACTAACTAATTTATATCTATCTTTAGATTCAGGAGTAAGAAACACGTTTCTAGTAAAAATGTGTTTGGATAATACTGAGTGAATGGGAGTATATACTGTAAGAGAACTTTCTGCTTCTAAAACCAAAACGGAGCTATCTAACAGAATGGTTGTCAATGTGTGCATTCAACTTACGGAGTTAAACTCATGTGTTTATGCAGCAGTTTGGAAACGCTTTCCGTGGAGAATCTCAAAACAGGCATTTCCAGCCAAATACCCGCATATAATGAAATAGCAGTAAGACTGCCTCTGAAACACAGAAGAAACGTATCCTTCAATCTGCTCTGCTGTGCGTTTGTTCAACTAAGTGAGTTACATCTATGTTTAGATTCAGGAGTTAGAAACACGTTTCTAGTAAAAGCTGCGTTTGGATATTCCTGAGTGAATGGGAGTACAGGCTGTAATGAGAAATATCTGGTTCTAAAACCAAAACGGAGCTATCTAACAGAATGGTTGTCAATGTGTGCATTCAACTTATGGAGTTAAACTCATGTGTTTATGCAGCAGTTTGGAAACGCTTTCTGTGGAGAATCTCAAAACAGGCATTTCCAGCAGTATATCCACATAAAACGAAATAGCAGTAAGACTGCCTCTAAAACACAGAAGAAACGTATTCTTCAATCTGCTCTGCTGTGCGTTTGTTCAACTAAGTGAGTTAAATCTCCTTTAGATTCAGGAGTTAGAAACACGTTTCTGGTAAGAGCTGCGCTTTGGACATTCCTGAGTGAATGGGAGTACAGGCTGTAATGAGAAATATCTGGTTCTAAAACCAAAACGGAGCTATCTAACAGAATGGTTGTCAATGTGTGCATTCAACTTATGGAGTTAAACTCATGTGTTTATGCAGCAGTTTGGAAACGCTTTCTGTGGAGAATCTCAAAACAGGCATTTCCAGCAGTATATCCACATAAAACGAAATAGCAGTAAGACTGCCTCTGAAACACAGAAGAAACGTATCCTTCAATCTGCTCTGCTGTGCGTTTGTTCAACTAAGTGAGTTAAATCTCCTTTAGATTCAGGAGTTAGAAACACGTTTCTAGTAAAAGCTGCATTTGGATATTCTTGAGTGAATGGGAGTATATGCTGTAATGAGAAATATCTGGTTCTAAAACCAAAACAAAGCTACCTAACAGAATGGTTGTCAATGTGTGCATTCAACTTACAGAGTTAAACTCATGTGTTTATGCAGCAGTTTGGAAACGCTTTCTGTGGAGAATCTCAAAACAGGCATTTTCAGCAGTATTCCGCATATAACGAAATAGCAGTAAGACTGCCTCTAAAACACAGAAGCAATGTATCCTTCAATCTGCTCTGCTGTGCGTTTGTTCAACTAAGTGAGTTACATCTATCTTTAGATTCAGGAGTTAGAAACACGTTTCTGGCAAGAGCTGCGTTTGGACATTCCTGAGTGAATGGGAGTATATACTGTAAGGAGAAATTTCTGCTTCTAAAACCAAAACGGAGCTCCCTTACAGAATAGTTGTCAATGTGTGCATTCAACTTACAGATTTAAACTCGTGTTTTGAGAAGAATGTCTGGAAACGCTTTCTGTGGAGAGATCTCAAAACAGGCCTTTCCAGCAGTATTCCCGCATATAACGAAATAGCACTAAAACTCTGCCTAAAACACAGAAGCAACGTATCCTTCAAACTGCTCTCCTGTGTGTTTGTTATGCTAAGTGAGTTAAATCTCCCTTTACATTCAGGCGTTAGAAACACGTTTCTGGCAAGAGCTGCGTTTGGACATTCCTGAGTGAATGGGAGTATATGCTGTAAAGAGAACTGTCTGCTTCTAAAACCAAAATGGAGTTCCCTAACAGTACGGTTGTCAATGTGTGCATTCAACTTACAGAGTTAAACGCGTGTGTTGAAGGGGAAGTCTGGAAACGCTTTCTGTGGAGAGATCTCAGATCAGGCCCTTCCAGCAGTATACCCGCATAAAATGAAATAGCAGTAAAACTCTGCCTAAAACACAGAAGCAATGTATCCTTCAATCTGCTCTGCTGTGTGTTTGTTCAGCTAAGTGAGTTAAATCTCCCTTTAGATTCAGGAGTTAGAAACAGGTTTCTGGCAAGAGCTGCGTTTGGACATTCCTGAGTGAATGGCAGTATATGCTGTAAGGAGAACTTTCTGCTTCTAAAACCAAAACAGAGTTAAACTCGTGTGTTGAAGGGGAAGTCTGGAAACGCTTTCTGTGGAGAGATCTCAAAACAGTCTTTTCCAGCAGTATTCCCGCATATAACGAAATAGCAGTAAAACTCTGCCTAAAACACAGAAGCAACGTATCCTTCAATCTGATCTGCTGTGCGTTTGTTATGCCAAGTGAGTTGAATCTCCCTTTATATTCAGGAGTTAGAAACACATTTCTGGCAAGAGCTGTGTTTGGACATTCCTGAGTGAATGGGAGTATATGCTGTAAGGAGAACTCTCAGCTTCTAAAACCAAACTAGAGCTACCTAACAGAACGGTTGTCAATGTGTGCATTCAACTTACAGAGTTAAACTCTTCTCTGTAAGGGAAAATCTGGAAATAATTTCTGTGCAGAGATCTCCAAAGAGGCTTTTCCAGCAGTATACCCGCATAAAATGAAATAGCAGTAAAACTCTGCCTAAAACACAGAAGCAATGTATCCTTCAATCTGCTCTGCTGTGTGTTTGTTCAGCTAAGTGAGTTAAATCTCCCTTTAGATTCAGGAGTTAGAAACAGGTTTCTGGCAAGAGCTGCGTTTGGACATTCCTGAGTGAATGGCAGTATATGCTGTAAGGAGAACTTTCTGCTTCTAAAACCAAAACAGAGTTAAACTCTTGTGTTGAAGGGGAAGTCTGGAAACGCTTTCTGTGGAGAGATCTCAAAACAGTCTTTTCCAGCAGTATTCCCGCATATAACGAAATAGCAGTAAACATCTGCCTAAAACACAGAAGCAACGTATCCTTCAATCTGATCTGCTGTGCGTTTGTTATGCCAAGTGAGTTGAATCTCCCTTTATATTCAGGAGTTAGAAACACATTTCTGGCAAGAGCTGTGTTTGGACATTCCTGAGTGAATGGGAGTATATGCTGTAAGGAGAACTCTCAGCTTCTAAAACCAAACTAGAGCTACCTAACAGAATGGTTGTCAATGTGTGCATTCAACTTACAGAGTTAAACTCTTCTCTGTAAGGGAAAATCTGGAAATAATTTCTGTGCAGAGATCTCCAAAGAGGCTTTTCCAGCAGTATACCCGCATAAAATGAAATAGCAGTAAAACTCTGCCTAAAACACAGAAACAACGTATCATTCAATGTGGTCTGCTGTGCGTTTGTTCAGCTAAGTGAGTTAAATCTCCCTTCAGATTCAGGAGTTAGAAACAGGTTTCTGGCAAGAGCTGGGATTGCACATTTCTGAGTGAATGGGAGTATAGGCTGTAAGGAAAAGTCTCTGTTACTAAAACCAAAACAAATCGACCTAACAGAACGGTTGTCAATGTGTGCATTCAACTTACACAGATAAACTCGTGTGTTGAAGGGGAAGTGTGGAAACGCTTTCTGTGGAGAGATCTCAATACAGGCCTTTCCAGCAGTATTCCCGCATATAACGAAATAGCAGTAAAACTCTGCCGAAAACACAGAAGCAACGTATCATTCAATCTGCTATGCTGTGCGTTTTTTCAGCTAAGTGAGTTAAATCTCCCTTTACATTCAGGACTTAGAAACACGTTTCTGGCAAAACCTGCGTTTGGACATTCATAAGTGAATGGAATTATATGCTGTTCGGAGATGTTTCTGCTTCTAAAACCAAAACGGAGCTACTTAACAGAACGGTTGACAATGTGTGCATTCAATGTACAGAGTTAAACTCGTGTGTTGAAAAGGAAGTCTGGAAACGCTTTATGTGGAGAGATCTCAAAACAGGCCTTTCCAGCAGTATTCCCGCTTATAAGGAAATAGCAGTAAAGCTCTGCCTAAAACACAGAAGCAACGTATACTTCAATCTGCTCTGCTGTGCGTTTGTTCAGCTAAGTGAGTTAAATCTCCCTTTATATTCAGTAGTTAGAAACACGTTTGTGGCAAGAGCTGCGTTTGGACATTCGTGAGTGAATGGGAGTATATACTGTAAGAGAACTTTCTGCTTCTAAAACCAAAACGGAACTACCTAACAGAACGGTTTTCAATGTGTGCATTCAACTTACAGAGTTAAACTTGTGTGTTGAAGGGGAAGTCTGGAGACGCTTTCTGTGGAGAGGTCTCAAAACTCGCCTTTCCAGCAGTATTCCCGCATATAATGAAATAGCAGTAAAACTCTGCTTAAAACACAGAAGCAACGTATCCTTTAAATTGCGCTGCTTTGCATTTGTTCAGCAAAGTGAGCTAAATCTCCCTTTAGATTCAGGAGTTAGAAACAAGTTTCTGGCAAGGGCTTCATTTGGACATTCCTGAGTGAATGGGATTATATTCTGTAAAATGAACTCTCTGCTTCTAAAACCAAAAGGAAGCCACCTAAGAGAACGGTTTTCAATGTGTGCATTCTAATTAGAGAGTTAAAGTCGTGTGTTGAAGGGAAAGTCTGAAAACCCTTTCTGTGGAGAATTCTCAAAACAGGCCTTTACAGCAGTATTCCCACATATAGCAGTAAAACGCTGCCTAAAGCAAGGAAGAAACGTATCCTTCAATCTGCTCTGCTGTGCATTTGTTCAGCTAAGTGAGTTAAATCTCCCTTTAGATTCAAAAGTTAGAAACACGTTTCTGGCAAGAGCTGCGTTTGGACATTCCTGAGTGAATGGGAGTATATGCTGTAATGAATACTCTCTGCTTCTAAATCCAAAACGGAGCTACCGAACAGAACGGTTGTCAATGTGTGCATTCATCTTACAGTGTTAAACTCCTGTGTTAAAGGGGAAGTCTGGAAACACTTTTTCTGGAGAGATCTCAAAACAGGCCTTTCCAGCATTATTTCCACGTATAACGAAATAGCAGTAAATCTCTGCCTAAGACACAGAAGAATCGTATCTTTTAATCTGCTCTGCTGTGCGTTTGTTGTTCAGCTAAGTGAGTTAAATCTCACTTTAGATTCAGGAGGTAGAAACACGTTTCTGGCAAGAGCTGCATTTGGACTTTCCTGAGTGAATGGGAGTATATGCTGTAAGGAGAACTCTCTGCTTGTAAAACCAAAACAGAGCTTTCTAACAGAACGGTTGTCAATGTGTGCATTCAACTTACAGATTAAACTGGTGTGTTGAAAAGGAAATCTGGAAATGCTTTCTATGGAGAAACTCAAAGCTGTCCTTTCCAGCAATATTCCCGCATATAACAAAATAGCAGTAAAACTCAGCCTGAAACACAGAAGAAACGTATCCTTTAATCTGCTCTTCTGTGCGCTTGTTCAGCTAAGTGAGTTAAATCTCCCTTTTTATTCAGGAGTTAAAACACGTTTCTGGTAAGAGCTGGGTTTGGATATTCCTGCATGAATTGGAGTACAGGCTGTAATGAGAAATGTCTGGTTCTAAAACCAAAACTGAGCTATGTAACAGAATGGCTGTGAATGTGTGCATTCAACTTATGGAGTTAAACTCCTGTGTTTATGCTGGATTTTGCAAATGCTTTCTGTGGAGAATCTCAAAACAGGCACTTCCAGCCAAATACCCGCCTACAAGGAATAGCAGTAAGACTTCCTCTGAAACCCAGGAGAAACGTATTCTACAATCTCCTCTGTAGTGCGTTTGTTCAACTAAGTGAGTTACATCTATGTTTAGATTCAGGAGGTAGAAACACGTGTCTAGTAAAAGCTGCATTTGGATATTCCTGAGTGAATGGCAGTAGAGGCTGTAATGAGATATATCTGGTTCTTAAACCAAAACGGAGCTATCTAACAGAATGGGTGTCAATGTGTGCATTCACCTTACAGAGTTAAACTCAGGTGTTTATGCAGCAGTTTGGAAACCCTTTCTGTGGAGAATCTCAAAACTGGCATTTCCAGCCAAACACCCGCATATAACGAATAGCAGTAAGACTGCCTCTGAAACACAGAAGAAACGTATTCTTCAATCTGCTCTGCTGTGTGTTTGTTCAACTAAGTGAGTTACATCTATGTTTAGATTCAGGAGTTAGAAACACGTTGCGAGTAATAGCTGAGTTTGGATATTCCTGAGTGAATGGGAATACAGGCTGTGATAAGAAATATCTGGTTCTAAAACCAAAACGGAGCTGTCTAACAGAATGGTTGTCAATATGTGCATTCAACGTATGGAATAAAACTCATGTGTTTATGCAGAAGTTTGCAAACACTTGCTGTGGAGAATCTCAAAACAGACATTTCCAGCAAAATACCCGCATATAACGAATAGCAGTAAGACTGCCTGTGAAACACAGAAGAAACGTATCCTACAATCTGCTCTGCTGTGCATTTGTTCAACTACGTGAATTACATCTATGTTTAGATTCAGGAGTTAGAAACACGTTTCTAGTAAAAGCTGCATTTGGATATTCCTGAGTGAATGGGAGTACAGGCTGTAATGAGAAATATCTGGTTCTAAAACCAAAACGAAGCTACCAAACAGAATGGTTGTCAATGTGTGCATTCAACTAACGGAGTTGAACTCATGCGTTTATGCAGCAGTTTGGAAAAGCTTACTGTGGAGAATCTCAAAACAGTCATGTGCAGCCAAATACCCGCATATAAGGAATAGAAGTAAGACTGCCTCTGAAACACAGAAGAAACATATCCTGCAATCTGCCATGCTGTGCATTTGTTCCACGAAGTGAGTTACATCTATGTTTAGATTCAGGAGTTAGAAACACGTTTCTAGTAAAAGCTGCATTTGGATATTCCTGAGTGAATGGGAGTATAGGCTGTAATGAGAAATATCTGCTCCTAAAGCCAAAACGGAGCTAAATAACAGAATGGTTGTCAATGTGTGCATTCAAGTTACAAAGATAAACTCATGTGTTTTTCAGCAGTTTAGAAACGCTTTCTGTAAAGAATTTCAAAACAGGCATTTCCAGCAGTATTCCCACATATAACGAAATAGCAGTAAAACTCTGCCTAAAACACAGAAGAAACATATCCTTCAATCTGCTCTGCTGTGCGTTTGTTCAACTAAGTGAGTTACATCTATGTTTAGATTCAGGAGTTAGAAACACGTTTCTAGTAAAAGCTGCATTTGGATATTCCTGAGTGAATGGGAGTATAGGCTGTAATGAGAAATATCTGCTCCTAAAGCCAAAACGGAGCTAAATAACAGAATGGTTGTCAATGTGTGCATTCAAGTTACAAAGATAAACTCATGTGTTTTTCAGCAGTTTAGAAACGCTTTCTGTAAAGAATTTCAAAACAGGCATTTCCAGCAGTATTCCCACATATAACGAAATAGCAGTAAAACTCTGCCTAAAACACAGAAGAAATGTATCCTTCAATCTGCTCTGCTGTGCGTTTGTTCAACTAAGTGAGTTACATCTATGTTTAGATTCAGGAGTTAGAAACACGTTTCTAGTAAAAGCTGCATTTGGAAATTCCTGAGTGAATGGGATTACAGGCTGTAATGAGAAATATCTCGTTCTAAAACCAAAACGGAGCTGTCTAACGAAATGGTTGTCAATGTGTGCATTCAACTTATGGAGTTAAACTCATGTGTTTATGCAGCAGTTTGGAAACACTTTCCGTGGAGAATCTCAAACCAGGCATTTCCAGCAAAATACCCGCATACAATGAACAGCAGTAAGACTGTTTCTGAAACACAGAAGAAACGTATGCTACAATCTGCTCTGCTGTGTGTTTGTTCAACTAAATTAGTTACATCTGTGTTTAGATTCAGGAGTTAGAAACACGGTTCTAGTAAAAGCTTCATTTGGATATTCTTGAGTGTATGGGAGTACAGGTTGTATTGAGAAATATCTCTTTCTAAAAGCAAAATGGAGCTATCTAACAGAATGGTTGTCAATGTGTGCATTCAACTTACGGAGTTAAACTCATGTGTTTATGCAGCAGTTTGGAAACGCTTTCTGTGGAGACTCTCAAAAGAGGCATTTTCACGCAAATACTAGCATCTAACGAGTTACCAGTAAGACTGCCTCTGAAACACAGAAGAAACGTATCCTCCAATCTGCTCTGCTGTCCGTTTGTTCAACTACGTGAGTTACATCTATGTTTAGATTCAGGAGTTTGAAACACGTTTCTAGTAAAAGCTGCGTTTGGATATTCCTGAGTGAATGGGAGTACAGTCTGTAATGAGAAATATCTGGTTCTAAAACCAAAACGGAGCTATCTAACAGAATGGTTGTCAATGTGTGCATTCAACTTACGGAGTTAAACTCATGTGTTTATGCAGCAGTTTGGAAATGCTTTCTGTGGAGAATCTCAAAACAGGCATTTCCAGTCAAATACCCACATATAAGAAATAGCGGTAAGACTACCTCTAACACAGAGAAGAAACGTATTCTTCAATCTGCTCTGCTGTGCGTTTGTTCAACTAAGTAAGGTAAATGTACCATTAGACTCAGGGTTTTCAATCACGTTTTTGTAAAAGCTGCGTTTGGATATTCCTGAGTGAATGGGAGTACAGGCTGTAATGAGAAATATCTGGTTCTAAAACCAAAACCGAGCTGTCTAACAGGATGGTTGTCAATGTGTGCATTGAACTTACGAAGTTAAACTCATGTGTTTATGTAGTCGTTTGGAAGCTTTTTTTGTGTGGAATCTAAAAACAGGCATTTTCAGCAAAATACCTGCATAGAAAAAATAGCAGTAAGACTGCCTCTAAAACACAGAAGAAACGTATCTTTCAATTTGCTCTGCTGTGCGTTTGTTCAACTGACTTATATTTTTCTTTAATTCAGAAGTTAGAAACACATTTTTAGTAATAGCTGCATTTGGATATTCTTGAGTGAATGGGAGTATAAGCTCTAATTAGAAATATCTGGTTTTAAAACCAAAACAAAGCTATCTAACAAATTGGGTGTCAATGTGTGCATTCAACTTACAGGGTTAAACTCATGTGTTAATGCAGCACTTTGGAAAGCTTTCTGTATAGAATCTCAAAACAGGCATTTCTGGCAAAATACCCAATTATAACAAATAGCAGTAAGACTGCCTCTGAAACACAGAAGTAATGTATCCTTCAATCTGCTCTTCTGTGTCCTTGTTAAACTAAGTGAGTTACATCTATCTTTAGATTCAGGAGTCAGAAACACGTTTCTAGTAAAACCTGCATTTGGATAATCCTGAGTGAATGGTGGTACATGCTGTATTGAGAAATATCTATCTCTCAAATGAAAATGGAGCAATCTAACAGAATGGTCTTCAATGTGTGCATTCACCTTACTGAGTTAATCTGACGTGTGTTTTTCAGCAGTTTGTAATCTTATTCTGTGAAAAATCTAACACAGGACATTTCAGCCAAAATTCCAGCATATAACAAATAGCAGTAATACTGCATCTAAATGCAAAGCAAATGTATCTAACAAACTTCTTTTCTGTGTGTTCATTCAACTCAGGGAGTTGAACCTGCATTTATATGCAGTGAGTTAGAAACATGTTTCTAGTAAAAGCTGCGTTTGGATATTCCTGAGTGAATGGGAGTACAGGCTGTAATGAGAAATATCTGGTTCTAAAACCAAAACGGAGCTATCTAACAGAATGGTCTTCAATGTGTGCAT
>CM038391.1:144879472-144946657 GCA_021498475.1 Saguinus midas | reverse complement strand
AAAACATCATTGATATTAGTATTATAACAGCATTTAGAAGAAAACTTCAGGCCTTACTTGCACAGCTGTACACTAATTATTATTATTATTATTATTATATTATTATTAAGATGGAGCCTTATTCTGTCACCCAGGTTGGAGTGCAGTAGCACTACCTCAACTCACTGCAACCTCTGCCTCTCAGGTTCAAGCAATTCTCCTCTGTCTCCTGAGTAGCTGGGACTACAAATGCGCACCACCACACCCAGCTAATTTTGTATTTTTAGTAGACATGGTTTTGCCATGTTGCCCAGGCTGGTATCCAACTCCTGACCTAGGGTGATTTACCCACCTCAGCCTCCCAAAATGCTGGGATTATAAGCATGAGCCATCATGCCTTGCCAATTTTAAACATAGTCAATTCTGCTTCATTTTATAGTTTAAAAATATCATTTTGGTGACTTGAATTTTGAAAATAGCAATTTTCAGAGACTTGGTGAGAACACCTGAATGTCTCCAAAGTCATCCTTTTTATAAGATAAATATGCAAAAGTCACTTATCCCCAAAACCCGCTCAACTCTGTTTCTGAATCTTAGATGAACTGTCTCACAGCACAGCAAGAAGGAGCTTCCTGTGCCATCTTAACCTTTCCTCTCCCTTTAACTCAGTCCCAGTGAATATACGCAGATGCACAACCCCAATCAGTAAGCAAGATGCTACCCACTTCAACATTTATGAAAAGCAGGTTGGCAGACAGAGAGAAGCATTGAGTATGAGGGCCATGAGCTTGATTTGTCCGATTAGCCTCATTGAGAAGATGAGATTTGAGCTGAGAACTGATATTTATCTATCTATCTGTTTGTCTGTCTGTTTATTTATTTATTTATTTTGAGACGGAGCGTCACTGTTGTTACCCAGGCTGGAGTGCAATGGCACGATCTCGGCTCACCACAACCTCCTCCTCCTGGGTTCAAGAAATTCTCCTGCCTCAGCCTCCTGAGTAGCTGGGACTACAGGTGCACACCACCATGCCCAGCTAATTTGTGTATTTTTAGTAGAGATGGGGTTTCACCATGTTGACCAGGATGGTCTCAATCTCTTGACCTCGTGATACGCCCGCCTCAGCCTCCCAAAGTGCTGGGATTACAGGCTTGAGCCACCGTGCCCGGCCTGGGAGATGGATTTTCAAAAAGATGCCCAGAATGACCTCAAACTAGTAACCTCAGGTGACCCGCCCACCTAGGCCTCCCAAAGTGCTAAAATTGTTGGCATAAGTCACAGCACCCTGCCAAGTTTCTCTGATTTCTTTTTTTCACAATAAAGTTGACCGGATGGGCACCGTGGCTCACGGGAGTCTGTCTTCCAGGCGCTTCGAAGACAAATGCGGGTGGATCACTCAAGGTTGCCGGTTCGAGAGCAGCCCAACCAACCTGGTGAAACCCCATCTTTAAAAGGGTAACAAAACTTGGGTTGGGCTAGGCAGCTCACACCTGGAATCGCAGCACTTTGGAATGCCAAGGAGAGCGAATTGTGAGGTTACAGGTTCAAGACTGACCTCAAAAGACACAGCGCAGCTTCTCCCGATAAAAAACATAAAAACATATAAAAGCTAAGTCGGGTATGGCATGTGCTCGCTTTGGCAGCACCTACACTAAAATTGGGACGCTACACAGAAGGTTTGCGTGGCCTCAGCGCAAAGATGACACGCAAAAGAGTGCAGCGTTCGTATTTTTTTTTTTCGTTGTGGTTGTTATTGGAAATCAAATAAAGATAGATTTGAGGTACAAAACAACAAAAATAAAAGTTAGCTGGACGTGGTGGTGTGGACACTTGCAACGGCAGCTACTTGAAGAGCATTGCACAACAATCGCTTAAATCCAAAAGGCAGGTGTTGCAATAAGCAAAGATCCCACTGTTTCACTCCAGCCTGGGTGACAAGAAGAAAACAGTACCTCATAAAGAAAGGTGAGACGGTGGGGGGTAAAGTCAGCCGGCACCTCGTTTTGTTACAATTGCACACACTCATCTGTCTGATTACATTTTTTTCTCTTATTTTATGTGAGGTGTTTTTTCATTGAGATGCCCAGGCTTATCTCAAACTCGAGACCTCAGGTGACCCGCCCACCTCGGCCTCCCAAAATGCTAAGATAGCTGGCATGAGTCACAGCGCCCGGCCAAGTCTCTCTGATTTCTGTTTTAACAATAAAGTCGGCCGGCCGGGTACGGTGACTCAAGAGAGACTGTTATACAGGCGCCTCGAAAACCAAGGTGGGTGAATCATGAGAAGTTGCCGGTTTGAAATCCGCATGACCAACATGGTGAAACCCCGTCTTTAAAACGGAAACAATACTTGGTTTGGGCTCCGCTGCTAAAGCCTGTAATCACAGCACTTAGAATGCTAAGGTGGGCGGATCCTGAGGTCACAGGTTCGAGATTGCCCTCAAAAGACACAGAGCGAAGCCCCCTCCGTATAAGAAACATATAAACAGAAAAACATATAAAAGCTGAGGCGGGTATGGCGTGTACTTGGTTCGGCAGCACCTACATTAAAATTTGGACGCTACACAGAATTCTGTCTTTTTTTTTTTTTTGAGACGGAGTTTCGCTCTTGTTACCCAGGCTGGAGTGCAATGGCGAGATCTCGGCTCACTGCAACCTCCGCCTCCTGGGTTCGGACAATTCTCCTGCCTCAGCTTCCTAAGTAGCTGGGATTACAGGCACGCGCCACCATGCCCAGCTGATTTGTTTGTATTTTTAGTAGAGACGGGGATTCACCATGTTGACCAGCATGGTCTGGATCTCTTGACCTCGTGATCCACCGGCCTCGGCCTCCCAAAGTTCTGGGATTACAGGCTTGAGCCACCGTGCCCAGCCAGAATTCTGTCTTAAACGCAGCACCAAAATGACAAGCAAAGCGGTGCAGCGTTTCATAATTATTTTTTTTCCTTGAGGCTTACTTGTGGAAATCAAATGAAGACAGATTTGAGGTACAAAAACTAATAGGCAATTAGGTGGACATGCTTGTTAAAACACCTGAAACCCCACCTACTTGAATGGCAATGCAGCACAATCGCTTGAAAACAAAATTCAGGTGTTGAAATAAGCAAAATTTGCAATGTTGCACTCCAGGCTGGGTGAGAAGAGAGAAACACTATGTCAGAAAGTAAGGCGAGGCAGGGGGTGGAGTCACTCGGCACCCCCTTTGTAACAGCTGCACACACTTATCTGAATGAATGAATTTTTTTCTTTTTGCTTTTCTTCTTTTTATTGTGAGGCGTTTTTTCACCGGGATGCCCAGTCTGACCTCAAACTCGTGACCTCAGGTGACGCGCCAACCTCGGCCTTCCAAAGTGCTAAGATTGCTGGCGTGAGACACAGCGCCCAGCGCAATCTCTCTGGTTTCTTTTTAACAATGAAGTAGGGCAACCTAGCACATGACTCACGGGAGTTTATCGTCCTGGCAGGCACCTCGAAAACCAAGCCAGGTGGTTCACGAGAAGTTGCGGGTTGGAGACCCGCCGACCAACTTGGTGAAACCAAGTCTTAAAAACGGAAACACAATATGGTTTGGGCTCGGCTACTCAAGCCTGCAATCCCAGCACTTAAAATGCTGAGGTGGGCGGATTGTGAGGTCACAGGTTCGAGACTGGTCTCGAAAGACATCAAAGACCCTCTCCCTATAAAATACAAAAAATCAGAAAAACAAAAGAAAGCTAACACGGTTTCGGCATATGCTCGCTTCGGCAGCACCTACATTGAAATTGGGACGCTACACAAAATGCCGGCTTACCCCCAGCACAAAAATGACAAGCAAAGGGGTGCTGCATTCAGCAATTATATTGTCTTCCTAGTGGCTTTTTTGTGAAAATCGAATAAAGACAGATTTGAGGTACCAAAACTAAAAATTGGAAGTTAGCTTGACGTGGAAATGCGGACACCTGCAACACCAGCTACCTGAAGGGCAATGCAGGAAAATCACTTGAACCCAAAAACCAGGTGTTACAATAAGCAAAATTCGCAATGTTGCACTCCAGCCTGGGTGAGAAGAGAGAAACAGTATGTCATAAAGTAAGGCAGGCAGGGG
Source organism: Saguinus midas (assembly GCA_021498475.1). NCBI lineage: Eukaryota > Metazoa > Chordata > Mammalia > Primates > Cebidae > Saguinus > Saguinus midas. The sequence goes on along the minus strand of CM038391.1, from coordinate 144,942,593 downwards.
GTGGTGTCACTCGGCACCTCGGTTTGTAACAGCTGCACACATTTATCGTAGGATTGAAATATTTTTTTGCTTTTCTTCTTTTTATTGTGAGGCGTTTGTTCACCGGGATGCCCAGGCTGACTTCGAACTCGTGACCTCAGGGGACCCGCCCACCTCAGCCTCTAAAAGTGCTAATATTGCTGGCGTGAGACACAGAGCCCGCCACAATCTCTCTGATTTCTTTTTAACACTAAAGTCGAACGGACCAGCACAGTGACTCTCAGGGGAGCCTGTCATCCAGGCGCCTAGATGGTCGAGACCCGCCCGACGAACATGGGCTAACCCAGTCTTGAAAAATGAAACACAATTTGGTTTGGGCTTGGCTGCTCAAGCCTGAAATCACAGCAGTTGGAATGCTGAGGCAGGCGAATCGTGAGGTCACAGGTTCCAGACTGGTCTCGAAAGCGCAGCCCGCTCCCTACAGAACACACACAGAAAAGAAAAACATACAAAAGCTGAGATGGGTTCAGCGTGTGCTCGCTTCGGCAGCACGTACATTAAAATTGGGACGCTACACAGAATGCCGGCTTGGCCTTAGCAGTAAAATTACAAGCAAAGTGTCGTAGCATTCGTCATTATCTTGTTTTTTTGTGGTTTTTTGTGCAAATCAAATAAAAACAGATTTGAGGTGCAAAAAAAATAAAATAGAAATTTAGCTGAATAAAAAGGTGCGGACACCTGCAATGCCAGCTACTTGAAGGGCAATGCAGGAAATACGCTTGAACCCAAAAAGCAGGTGTTGCAATAAGCAAAATTCGAAATGCTGCACTCCAGCCTGGGTGAGAAGAGAGAAACAGTATATCATAAAGTAAAGCGGGGCGGGTGGTGGAGTCAATCGGCACCTCGTTTTGTAACAGCTGCACACACTTAACGGTATGATTGAATTTTTTTTGCTTTTCTTCTTTTTATTGTGAGGCGTTTTTTCACCAAGATGTCCAGGCTGACCTCGAACTCGTGACCTCAGGTGACCCGCCCACCTCGGCCTCCCAAAGTGCTAAGATTGCTGGCGTGAGACAGCGCCCGGCACAATGTCTCTGGTTATTTTTTAACACTAAAGGTGGGCGGCCAAGCACATGACTCACGGGAGTTTATCATCCTGGCAGGCACCTCGAAAATCAAGCAGGGTGGTTCACGAGAAGTTGCGGGTTTGAAACCCGCCGACCAACTTGGTGAAACCAAGTCTTGAAAACGAAAACACAATTTGGTTTGGGCTCGGCTGCTCAAGCCTGTAATCCCAGCACTTAAAATGCTAAGGCGGGCAGACCGTGAGGTCACAGGTTCGAGACTGGTCTCGAAGAGACAGCAGCCCGCTCCCTATAAAATATAAAAACTCAGAAAAACCAAAGAAAGCTAACACGGTTTTGGCGTGTGCTCGCTTCAGCAGCACCTACATTAAAATTGGGATGCTAGACAGAATGCCGGCTTAGCCGCAGTGCAAAAATGACAAGCAAAGGGGTGCTGCGTTTCGTAATTATATTGTTTTCCTTGTGGCTTTTTGTGAAAATCAAATAAAGACAGATTTGAGGTACCAAAAATAAAAATTGGAAGTTAGCTGGACGTGGAAATGCGGACATCTGCAACGCCAGCTACTTGAAGGGCAATGCAGGAAAATCGCTTAAACTTAAAAAGCAGGTGTTGCAATTAGCAAAATTGGCAATGCTGCACTCCAGCCTGGGTGAGAAGAGAGAAACAGTATGTCATAAAGTAAGGCGGGGCAGGTGGTGGAGTCAATCGGCACCTCGTTTTGTAACAGCTGCACACACTTATCGGTATGATTGAATTTTTTTTGCTTTTCTTCTTTTTATTGTGAGGCGTTTTTTCACCAAGATGTCCAGGCTGACCTCGAACTCGTGACCTCAGGTGACCCGCCCACCTCGGCCTCCCAAAGTGCTAAGATTGCTGGCGTGAGACAGCGCCCGGCACAATGTCTCTGGTTATTTTTTAACACTAAAGGTGGGCGGCCAAGCACATGACTCACGGGAGTTTATCATCCTGGCAGGCACCTCGAAAATCAAGCAGGGTGGTTCACGAGAAGTTGCGGGTTTGAAACCCGCCGACCAACTTGGTGAAACCAAGTCTTGAAAACGAAAACACAATTTGGTTTGGGCTCGGCTGCTCAAGCCTGTAATCCCAGCACTTAAAATGCTAAGGCGGGCAGACCGTGAGGTCACAGGTTCGAGACTGGTCTCGAAAGACAGCGCAGCCCGCTCCCTATAAAATATAAAAACTCAGAAAAACCAAAGAAAGCTAACACGGTTTTGGCGTGTGCTCGCGTCAGCAGCACCTACATTGAAATTGGGATGCTAGACGGAATGCCGGCTTAGCCGCAGTGCAAAAATGACAAGCAAAGGGGTGCTGTGTTCCGTAATTACATTGTTTTCCTTGAGGCTTTTTTTGTGAAAATCGAATAAAGACAGATTTGAGGTACCAAAAATAAAAATTGGAAGTTAGCTGGACGTGGAAATGCGGACATCTGCAACGCCAGCTACTTGAAGGGCAATGCAGGAAAATCGCTTAAACTTAAAAAGCAGGTGTTGCAATTAGCAAAATTGGCAATGCTGCACTCCAGCCTGGGTGACAAGAGAGAAACAGTATGTCATAAAGTAAGGCGGGGCAGGTGGTGGAGTCAATCGGCACCTCGTTTTGTAACAGCTGCACACACTTATCGGTATGATTGAATATTTTTTTTTGCTTTTCTTCTTTTTATTTTGAGGCGTTTTTTCACCGATATACCCAGGCTGACCTCGAACTCGTGACCTCAGGTGACCCGCCCACCTCAACCTCCCAAAGTGCTAAGATTGCTGGCGTGAGACAGAGCGCCCGGCACAATCTCTTTGATTCTTTTTAACACTCAAGTTGAACGGACGAGCACGGTGACTCTCAGGGAGCCTCTCATCCAGGCGCCTAGACAGTGGAGACCAGCCCGACCAACATGGGGAAACCCAGTCTTGAGAACAGAAACACAATTTGGTTTGGGCTGGGCTGCTCAAGCCTGTAATCAGAGCAGTTGGAATGCTGAGGTGGGCGAATCATGAGGTCACAGGTTCCACACTGATCTCGAATGAAAGCGCAGCCCGCCCCCTACAGAAAACACAAAAGAAAGACATACAAAAGCTGAGACGGGTTCAGCGTGTGCTGACTTCGGCAGCACCTACATTAAAATTGGGACGCTACACAGAATGCCGGCTTGGCCTCAGTGGAAAAATGACAAGCAAAGTGTCATAGCATTCGTAATTATCTTGTTTTTCTTGTTGTTTTTTGTGTAAATCAAATAAAGACAGATTTGAGGTACAAAAAATAAAAATAGAAATTTAGCTGGATAAAAAGTTGCGGACACATGCAATGCCAGCTACTTAAGAGCATTGCAAGGACAATGGTTTGAAACCAAAATGCAGGTGTTGCCAGAAGCAACAAGCGCAATGTTGCCCTCCAGCCTGAATGAGAAGAGGGTAACAGGATGTCATACATAAAAGCGGGGCGGTGGGTGGAGTCACTCGGCACCTCGCTTTGTTACAGTTGCACACACTCACGTGTTTGATTACTTTTCTTGTTTCTTTTCTTCTTATTCTATGAGACATTTTTTCACCAGGATGCCCAGGCTGACCTAGAACTCGTGACCTCAGGTGTCCCGCCCACCTCGGCCTCCCAAAGTGCTAAGATTGCTGGCGTGAGACAGCGCCCGGCACATGTCTCTGGTTATTTTTAACACTAAAGGCGGGAAGCACATGACTCACGGGAGTTTATCATCCTGGCAGGCACCTCGAAAATCAAGCAGGGTGGTTCACGAGAGTTGCGGGTTTGAAACCACGACCAACATGGTGAAACCAAGTCTTGAAAACCAAAACACAATTTGGTTTGGGCTCGGCTGCTCAAGCCTGTAATCCCAGCACTTAAAATGCTAAGGCGGGCAGACCGTGAGGTCACAGGTTCGAGACTGGTCTCGAAGACAGCGCAGCCTCTCTATAAAAATAAAAACTCAGAAAAAAAAAGCTAACACGGTGTTGGCTGCTCGCCAGCAGCACCTACATTGAAATTGGGATGCTAGAGGAATGCGGCTTAAGCAGTGCAAAAATGACAAGCAAAGGTGCAGTGTTCCGTAATTTTGTTTTCCTTGAGGCTTTTTGTGAAAATCGAATAAAGACAGATTTGAGGTACAATAAAAATTGGAAGTTAGCTGGAGGAAATGCGGACATCTGCAACGCCAGCTACTTGAAGGCAATGCAGGAAAATCGCTTGAACTTAAAAGCAGGTGTTGCAATTAGCAAAAAGCAATGTTGCACTCCAGCCTGGGTGACAAGAGAGAAACAGTATGTCATAAAGAAAGGCGGGGCGGTGGTGGAGTCAATCGGCACCTCTGTTTGTAACAGCTGCACACACTTATCGGTATGATTGAATATTTTTGCTTTTCTTCTTTTTATGTGAGGCGTTTTCACCGATATGCAGGCTGACCTCGAACTCGTGACCTCAGGTGACCCGCCCACCTCAACCTCCCAAAGTGCTAAGATTGCTGGCGTGAGACAGGCGCCCGCACAATCTCTTTGATTCTTTTAACACTCAAGTTGAACGCGAGCACGGTGACTCAGAGCCCTCATCCAGGCGCCTAGGCAGTGGAGACCAGCCCGACCAACATGGGGAAACCCAGTCTTGAAAACAAAACACAATTTGGTTTGGGCTGGGCTGCTCAAACTGTAATCAGAGCAGTTGGAATGCTGAGGTGGGCGAATCATGAGGTCACAGGTTCACACTGATCTCGAAGACAAGCGCAGCCGCCCCTCAGAAAACACAAAGAAAGACATACAAAAGCTGAGACGGGTTCAGCGTGTGCTGACTTGGCAGCACCTACATTAAAATTGGGACGCTACACAGAATGCGGCTTGGCCTCAGTGGAAAAATGACAAGCAAAGTGTCATAGCATTCGTAATTATCTTGTTTTTCTTGTTGTGTGAAATCAAATAAAGACAGATTTGAGGTACAAAAATAAAAATAGAAATTTAGCTGGATAAAAAGGACACATGCAATGCCAGCTACTTAAGAGCATTGCACAAGGACAATTGAAACCAAAATGCAGGTGTTGCCAGAAGCAACAATCGCAATGTTGCCCTCCAGCCTGAATGAGAAGAGGGTAACAGGATGTCATACATAAAAGCGGGGCGGTGGGTGGAGTCACTCGGCACCTCGCTTTGTTACAGTTGCACACACTCACGTGTTTGATTACTTTTCTTGTTTCTTTTCTTCTTATTCTATGAGACATTTTTTCACCAGGATGCCCAGGCTGACCTAGAACTCGTGACCTCAGGTGTCCCGCCCACCTCGGCCTCCCAAAGTGCTAAGATTGCCGGCTTGAGTCACAGCACCCGGCACAATATCTCTGGTTTTTAACACTAAAGTTGAAAGGACGAGCACGGTGACTCTCAGGCGAGCCTGTCATCCAGGCATCTAGATGGTCGAGACCCGCCCGACCAACATGGGGAAACCCAGTCTTGAAAACAGAAACACAACTTTTTGGGGCTCAGCTGCTCAAGCCTGTAATTTCAGCACTTAAAATGCTGAGGTGGGCGGATCCTGAGGTCACCGGTTCGAGACTGGTCTCGAAAGACAGCGCAGCCCGGTCCATATAAAATACACAAAATGAGAAAATCAAAAGAAAGCTAACACGGTTTCGGCGTGTGCTCGCTTCGGCAGCACCTACACTAAAATTGGGACGCCAGACAAAATGCCGGCTTATCCGCAGCACAAAAATGACAAGCAAAGGGGTGCTATGTTCCGTAATTATATTGTTTTCCTTGTGGCTTTTTTTGTGAAAATCGAATAAAGACAAATTTGAGGCACTAAAAATAAAAATTGGAAGTTAGCTGGACGTGGAAATGCGGACACCTGCAACACCAGCTACTTGAAGGGCAATGCAGGAAAATCGATTGAACCCAAAACGCAGGTGTTGCAATAACTAAAATGGCAATGTTGTACTCCAGCTCGGGTGAGAAGAGAAAAACAGTATGTCATAAAGTAAAGCAAGGCGGGGGTTTGAGTCACTCAGCACCTCGTCACGTTTCGGCTGCGCACTCACCTGTATGATTACTTTCCTTTTTTCTTTGCTTCTTTTTTTTGTGAGGCGTTTTTTCACCAGGATGCCCAGGCTGACCTCGAACTCGTGACCTCAGGTGACCCGCCCATCTTGGCCTCCCAAAATGCTAAGATTGCTGGCATGCGACCCAGCGTCTGGCACAATCTCTCTGATTACTTTTCAACACTAAAGTCGAACGGACGAGCACGGTGACTCTCAGGGGAGCCTGTCCTCCATTCGCCTAGATAGTCGAGACCCCCCCGACCGACATGGGGAAACCCAGTCTTGAAAACAGAAACACAATTTGGTTTGGGCTGGGCTGCTCAAGCCTGTAATCACAGCAGTTGGAATGCTGAGGCGGGCGAACCGTGAGGTCACAGGTTCCAGACTGGTCTCGAAAGAAAGCACAGCCCACTCCCTACAGAACACACAGAAAAGAAAAACATACAAAAGCTGAGACGGGTTCAGCGTGTGCTCGCTTCGGCAGCACCTACATTAAAATTGGGACGCTACACAGAATGCCGGCTTGGCCTCAGCAGAAAAATGACAAGCAAAGTGTCGTAGCATTCGTAATTATCTTGCTTTTCTTGTGTTTTTTTGTGTAAATCAAATAAAGACAGATTTGAGGTACAAAAAATAAAAATAAAAAGTTAGCTGGATATAAAGGTGCGCACACTTTCAAGGCCAGATACTTAAGAGCCTTGCAAGACAATGGGTTGAAACCAAAAGGCAGGTGTTGCCAGAAGCAACAATCGCAATGTTGCCCTCCAGCCTGAATGAGAAGAGTGTAACAGGGTGTCATACATAAAGCGGGCTGGGGGATGGAGTCACTCGGCACGTCGTTTTGTTACAGTTGCACACACTCATGTGTATGATTACTTTTCTTGTTTCTTTTCTTCTTATTCTATGAGGCGTTTTTTCACCAGGATGCCCAGGCTGACCTCGAACTCATGACCTCAGGTGACCCGCCCACCTTGGCCTCCCAAAGTGCTAAGGTTGCTGGCTTGAGTCACAGCGCCCGGCACAACCTCTCTGGTTTCTTTTTAACACTAAAGTTGAAAGGACGAGCACGGTGACTCTAAGGCGAGCCTGTCATCCAGGCGCCTAGATGGTCGAGACCCACCCGACCAACATGAGGAAACCCAGTCTTGAAAACAGAAACACAATTTGGTTTGGGCTGGACTGCTCAAGCCTGTAATCCCAGCACTTAAAATGCTGAGGCGGGCGGATCGTGACGTCACAGGTTCAAGACTGGTCTCGAAAGACAGCTCAGCCCGCTCCATATAAAATACAAAAAAATGAAAACAGCAGAAAGCTAACACGGTTTTGGAGTGTGCTCGCTTCGGCAGCACCTACACTGAAATTGGGACGCTAGACAAAATGCCGGCTTATCCGCAGCGCAAAAATGACAAGCAAAGGGGTGCTGCTTTCCGTAATTATATTGTTTTTCTTGTGGCTTTTTTTTGTGAAAATCAAATAAAGACAAATTTGAGGTACCAAAAATAAAAATTGGAAGTTAGCTGGACGTGGAAATGCGGACACCTGCCAGGCCAGCTACTTGAAGGGCAATGCAGGAAAATCGCTTGAACCCAAAAAGCAGGTGTTGCAATAAGCAAAATTCGCAATGCTGCACTCCAGCCTGGGTGACAAGAGAGAAACAGTATGTCCTAAAGTAAGGCGGGGCGAGGGGTGGAGTTAATCTGCACCTCATTTTGTAACAGTTGCACACACTTATCGGTATGATTTAATTTTTTTTTTTTTTGCTTTTCTTCTTTTTATTGTGAGGCGTTTTTTCACTGGGATGCCCAGGCTGACCTCGAACTCGTGACCTCAGGTGACCCGCCCACCTCGGCCTCCCAAAGTGCTAAGATTGCTGGCGTGAGACACAGCGCCCGGCACAAATTCTCTGGTTTCTTTTTAACACTAAAGGCGGGCGGCCGAGCACATGACTCACGGGAGTTTATCGTCTTGGCAGGCACCTCGAAAATCAAGCCAGGGGGTTCACGAGAAGTTGCGGGTTCAAGACCCGCCGACCAACTTGGTGAAAAGAAGTCTTGAAAACGAAAACACAATTTGGTTTGGGCTCGGCTGCTCAAGCCTGTAATCCCAGCACTTAAAATGCTGAGGCGGTCGGATCGTGAGGTCACAGGTTCGAGACTGGTCTCGAAAGACAGCGCAGCCCCCTCCCTATAAAATACAAAAAATCAGAAAAACAAAAGAAAGCTAACACGGTTTCGGCGTATGCTCGCTTCGGCAGCACCTACATTGAAATTTGGACGCAAGGCGGAATGCCGGCTTAGCCGCAGTGCAAAAATGACAAGCAAAGGGGTGCTGCGTTCCGTAATTACATTGTTTTCCTTGTGGCTTTTTTTGTGAAAATCGAATAAAGACAGATTTGAGGTACCAAAAATAAAAATTGGAAGTTGGCTGGACGTGGAAATGTGGATACCTGCAACGCCAGCTGCTTGAAGGGCAATGCAGGAAAATCGCTTCAACCCAAAAAGCAGGTGTTGCAATAAGCAAATTTTGCAATGTTGCACTGCAGCCTGGGTGAGTAGAGAGAAGCAGTATGTCATAAATTGTTGCGCTAACTGCACTACCAAGCTTGGTTTTTTTTTCTTTCCTCTAACAGGCAGGTTCGTGGGAAGAAAACACCAGACTGAGTACAATAATAAAGTGATAGAAAATTCTAATGAGATAAGTAGGATGATGGAAAGATGATAGTTATATATGTATATATACATATACACACAGAAAGCACTCTACCTCAGCACTGGGAAAATAGCAGCAGGGGCAATTCGCAAGTCACATCTCAGCACCGGCAAGACAGCAGCACGGGTGATTCGCAAGTGACATCTGGAAGTCGCTCTGATCCAATTTCTCTGTGTTCCTCGGCTCCTTTATGGTATCAGCTTACATAACTAGTTTACGTACTCATCTTTGGGTCAGTCATTAAACAGGGAAGATCTACTTCATAAGTGCCCTGTCCTTGACTGTTTCTTGGGCACCGGGAGTTGGCCAGACTCCCAGCCTCCAAGATATCGTTCTGAAACACCAAGAGCTCTTAGCACCCCAGAACAGTTCATGGACAGTTCATGGTCTCACAGATCCTTCCCTGCCCACTTCCCCACCCTAAACACTCTTTACAAGCAAGCTTTTTTACAAAACAGGACTTCTACAAAACAGGACTTCTATATTATAATCTTACATTTCGGCCCTCAGGCCTGTTTTTGTAAATAAGAAAATTGATTTCTCAAATACACATCATACATATGCCTAATATGCATATACATGCAAATATTACAACAACAAATAATGGTTAATACAGAGATGCAACAAAATACGATAACGTACAAGGGAACAAAACGATAAGTCATCCGAGGGTGTGAGAATAGCCAATCATACCAATTATGATTGACATCTGTAGCAATAAAATGGGAATATTCTTGTAATTTATTAGCTAAAGTCGGGTGTGTGATTGAATAATTTGATTTAATAATGACATGCATATAGTCTGCCCAATCAGATATATTAGAAATTTCACTTGTGTTATGTCATAGAAGATATGTGCTAATATTAAAAAGGAAATTAGACATAGAATTCTTACATACACTCATTTGAGTTCGTAGAAGCTGCTTATAATCTTGATTAGTCATGTACATAATATGCTGCAGATCTACTTGACAACAAGAAACATTAACAATAGTAGCCCTAGTAGCATTTACTGGTCCTATGCTATATAAAATGCGTCTAACGTGACCAGTACCTCGCCACGTTGTCATATTTTCACCTTGTACTGTGAAATTCATGAAATAACAAATTTCATTGGGAAGACAGGTATAATTATCTTGTCGTTGATATGATGAGTTTTTCCAGCCCCAACGAAATAATATCTCAGAAGAGTTGGATTCAGAAGTTGGGCTCAGGGAAGTCTTGGCCGTTAATGTCCATCCATATGTGGAAACAGTATTCCATATCCATAGGCTGATACCTACATAAAGACACTATGGTCGTTCAAATAAATGATTAGTAGGAATTAACTTTGGGGTATCATTAGCGGGTATCATGACATATACACAATTATCTTTGCCTTTAGCTATCATTTCCCCAGCTTGTAAAGGTTGATGTGGGGCAGTCTGAACCCAGACATGCCCATTGGTGCTTTCAAATCTCATATGGGATATTGGATCAGGGGGTTCCTTTAGCAAAGCCCAATTTGAAGTATGTAAGCAAGGAAGGAAAAGTATTTGTGCAATTCGACTTCCTTTTGGGAGTACGATATCAGAATCACTAATATTATAAGATTTTTATCTCTCCATAATAATCAGAATCAATAATTCCTCCAAGAATTACCATTTCCTTCAGAGCTTAACTAGACCTAGCAGCTATTTGCCCATAATATCCATGAGGTATTTGCATACCTATCCCTGTGGCAATCACTTGCTGTGTAGAACTAGTTAATTTAGTATCCAAATAAGTAAATAAACCATATCCTGCAGCTGAATTAGTGGCATTCTATGGTCTAATTGCAGCAGGAAGGAATTTCCACCAAGATATAGTTAATTCATTGGAAGTGGTTGCTTGTTGTCATACTTCCATGGTGGGAGTCATTATTCGCTGTAAGGGCGTTTGATGATTGGATAATACTCTGTTATTTAATTGCCGCAAAACGGTAAGTAAATGATCTTTCCATCCATGATAGGAATTATTCCTTAGTTTCCTTAATTTCTCTTTAAGCAGCCCATTCATTGAAAGCCTGCAGCCTTATAATAGGGTATATGATATATCCATTCAATATTATTAGTTGTGCAATAATCAATTATTAACTTACATTTAAAATGTGATCCATTATCACTTTGTATTTGCAAAGGGGTTCCATAGTATAAAATAATAAAATCTGGGGCCCAAAGTGGCTCCGGCCGGATGTCGCGAGAAGGCGAGGCCAAGGTTCAAAACCACCAACCTCAGCAACCTTACAAGCTCTCATTGATTGGCAAAAAAAAAGAAAAAAAAAGAAAAAAATAAAATCTAATGTTTTAATGGTATTAATCTGAGTAGCACGTTTGAATGGGCAGCCAATTAACACTCCTGAGTAAGTATCTACTATGGTGCAAATATATGCACAACTTTTAGACATAGGTAAAGGCCCTATATAATCGATTTGCCAAATTTGAGCTGGTTGTTTTCCTCGTGATAATTCCTCTGTCACTATTTGGGGAACAAATTGCAATCTATCTTGATTACAAATAGGGCATTGGCGAACCACAGTTTTACAAGCATCTAAAGGCACATAGATACCTCTCTTTTGTGCCCACCTGTACATAGACTGAGCTCCCGTATGACCTGTTGGTTCGTGTATCCATTGTGCACACTTTAAATCTTCTGAACTGGTTGCTGCAAAATTAATTCGTGTCAACTCATCAGCCTCTTTATTATATAATTTTTCAGCTGAATCTACTGCAGTATGGGCATCTACATGGAAAACAGAAACATTAGTGCATTGCAAGAACACCCAAATGTCTTGCCATAAAGTAGCCTGCCACAAAGTTTTATCCCATATTTTCCAATCATTGGCATGCCATTGTTGAATCCAAGTTACCAAGCCCATATATACTGACCAAGAGTTAGTAAAAATATGGCATTCTTGTCCTTGTTCCTTTTTTAAACACAACCAAACAGTGTATAGTTCAGCATATTGGCTACTCCCTCCTTCTCCATGATGCTCCAAAAACAATGTCAGTTGAAGGATTATATGCAATTTGTATCTTTTAGCTCCTATATAACAGAGCCATCAGTAAACCAGGCATGTGTCTTCTGAGATGGTGTAAGAGAGTCATATCCATTATTAACAATAAGCTGTGCTTTGGTCAGAGGTGTAGAAATCAGTATTAATTGGACAAGAAAATACCTTTTCATGTAATTGCAATGTACCCGGTGGGCCTGCTTTGGCTCTATTCTGATGATACCATTTCCATTTAATATTATTTGCTTCCTGGACATGACCTATTTTATGTGACATTGGGTCAGAAAGCACCCATTGCATAATTGGCATTTGAGTTCGAATGATAACCTCATGCTCTAAGGTCAGAAATTCAGTTTCACTTAAAGCCCAATAAGCAGCTAACAATTGTTGTTCGAATTGAGTATATGGTTGTTTAGTACTAGGCAATTTGACCAAAATCCTAAGGGCACTCGTTTTCCTTCCTGTTTTTGCCAAAGACTCCAGTTAGCATATTGGTTTTCTGTACTGACCATCAATTCTATTGGCCCCTCCTTCACGGGCCACAAATCCAAGGCCTGTTGTACAGCTTCTTTTGCTTTGTCAAATGCCTTCTGTTGATCCAGTCCCCACTCAAAGGTGTACTTCTTCCTAGTGACTTTATATAATGGTTGTAGCAACAGACTTAAATGAAGAAGTGTGGTTTCACCAATATCCAAATAGGCCAATATATGGGCTTCCTGTAGTTGGTGTTGGAAATTCCAAAGTTCATTGCTTTGCTTTAGGGGTGATGCTATGATTACCACAATCCCACATTATACCTAGAAATTTTACATGCTGGGCTGGCCCCTGTACTTTTGCAGGGTTTATTTTCCATCCTTTACCTTGTAGATGAGTAATTAAAGTTTCCACAGCTTGTTGCATGCTGTCAAAATCATGTCTCTCTAGCATGATGTCATCAATATAATGGTATATTTTTATATTTGGAAAGTGCCATTCATCTAGATGTTTAGCCACTATTTTATGGCACAAAGTTGGGCTATGCTTATAGCCTTGTGGCAATCTTGTAAAAGTATATTGCCTCCCCTGCCAAGTGAAGGCAAAATATTTCCATTGATCTGAGTTAATTGGAATTGTAAAGAAGGCATTAGCTAGATCCAACACCACATACCATTGACCAAGATGTTTTTTAATATTCTCTATTATCAAAATAGTATCTGGAACAGCAGTATGTAATGGAGGAGTTATGGCATTTAATGCTCAATAATCTACTGTCATTCACCAAGTTCCATCTGATTTTTTAACTGGCCATATAGGATTATTCCATTCAGAAGTGGTGGGGACAATAACCTCTGCTGCTACATAGTTTTTTCTTTGCATTCACTTTCCCCTTCCTCTTTCTGTACTTGTATTGAGCACAATGGACTGCGGCTTTTTCAGCCACTCCCTGATAAATCCTAGCTTGATCTCCAAAGATGAAATTTTGGCACTGTAACATTGCTAATTTCCCCTGCGAATCTGCCAATTCATTCTCCAGCTGCAATTTATTTTGAATTAAGGCTTGGCGTGCCTGGTATTGCTTTCTATAAGCTGATAACAAAATCCAGCCACGCCGACTGATAGCTACCAATTCCTTTCCTTTATCTAAAGGGACTGTTTCCAAGACTTCTAGGACCTGCATAGGGTCAGCAGATCGCAATTTACCATCCCAATTTTCACTCAGTCCTGTTCCATTAGCCCATACCCTAGCCAAAGGTGCAAACACCGGATCTTCCCAACCTGGCACATCACAAACCACATATTTAGCATCTACAGATTTCTTAAACAAAGGCATGATGCCTCCTTCTCCCCGAATCCTGCCAACTACGCCAATTTGTTGTGCTAACTGCACTACCAAGCTTGGTTTTTTTTTCTTTCCTTTAACAGGCATGTTCGTGGGAAGAAAACACCAGACCGAGAACAATAATAAAGTGATAGAAAATTTTAATGAGAGAAGTAGGAGGATGGAAACATGATAGTTATATACATATACATATATATATATATATATATATATATATATATATACATATATACACAGAAACCACTCTACCTCAGCACCCGCACAATAGCAGCATGGGCAATTCGCAAGTCACATCTCAGCACCAGCAAGACAGCAGCACGGGCGATTCGCAAGTCACATCTGGAAGTCGCTCTGATCCAATGTCTCTGTGTTTCTCGGCTCCTGTATGGTTTCAGCTTAGATAACTAATTTACGTACTCATCTTTGGGTCAGTCAGTAAACAGGAAAGATCTGCTTCATAAGTGCTCTGTCCTTGACTGTTTCTTTGGCACCGGGAGTTGGCCAGACTCCCAGCCTCCAAGATATCGTTCTGAAATGCCAAGAGCTCTTAGCGCCCCAGAAAAGTTCATGGACAGTTCATGGTTTCACAGATCCTTCCCTGCCCACTTCCCCACCCTAAGCACTCTTTACAAGCAAGCTTTTTTACAAAACAAGACTTCTACAAAACAGGACTTCTACATTATAATCTTACATAAAGTAAAACGAGGACGGGGGTGGAGTCACTCGGCACCTTGTTTTGTAACATCTGCACACACTTATCGGTATGATTGAATATTTTTTTTTGCTTTTCTTCTTTTATTGTGAGGCGTTTTTTCACCGGGATGCCCAGGCTGACCTTGAACTCGTGACCTCAGGTGACCCACCCACCTCGGCCACCAAAAGTGCTAAGATTGCTGGCGTGTGACACAGCGCCCGGCACAATCTCTCTGATTTCTTTTTAACACTAAAGTCGAACGGAGGAGCACGGTGACTCTAAGGGGAGCCTTTCATCCAGGCGCCTAGATGGTCGAGACCCGCCCAACCAACATGGGAAAACCCAGTCTTGAAAACAGAAACACAATTTGGTTTGGGCTGGGCTGCTCAAGCCTGTAATCACAGCAGTTGGAATGCTGAGGCGTGCGAATTGTGAGGTCACAGGTTCCAGACTGGTTTCGAAAGAAAGCGTAGCCTGCTCCCTACAGAAAACACAGAAAAGAAAAACATAGAAAAGCCGAGACGGGTTCAGCGTGTGCTCGCTTCTGCAGCACCTACATTAAAATTGGGACGCTACACAGAATGCCGGCTTGGCCTCAGCAGAAAATGACAAGGAAAGTGTCGTAGCATTCGTCATTATCTTGTTTTTCTTGTGGATTTTTTGTGTAAATCAAATAAAGACAGATTTGAGGTACAAAAAAAAAATAGAAAGTTAGCTGGATATAAAGGTGCGAACACTTGCAACGCCAGCTACTTGAAAGGCATTGCAGGACAATGGGTTGAAACCAAAAGGCAGGTGTTGCCAGAAGCAACAATCGCAATGTTGCCCTCCAGCCTGAATGAGAAGAGGGTAACAGGATGTCATACATAAAAGGGGCGGAAGGTGGAGTCACTCGGCACCTCATTTTGTTACAGTTGCACACACTCATGTGTATGATTACTTTTCTTGTTTCTTTTCTTCTTATTCTATGAGGCGTTTTTTCACCGTGATGGCCAGGCTGACCTCGAACTCGTGACCTCAGGTGACCCACCCACCTCGGCCTCCCAAAGTGCTAAGATTGCTGGCGTGAGTCACAGCGCCTGGCACAATCTCTCCGGTTTCTTTTAACAATAAAGTTGGGCGGCCGAGCACATGACTCACGGGAGTTTATCGTCCAGGCAGGCACCTCGAAAACCAAGCCAGGTGGTTCACGAGAAGTTGCGAGTTCGAGACCCGCCGACCAACTTGGTGAAACCAAGTCTTGAAAATGAAAACACAATTTGGTTTGGGCTCAGCTGCTCAAGCCTGTAATCCCAGCACTTAAAATGCTGAGGCGGGCGGATCGTGAGGTCACAGGTTCGAGACTGGTCTCGAAAGACAGTGCAGCTCGCTCCCTATAAAATACAAAAATCAGAAAAACAAAAGAAAGCTAACACGGTTTGGTGTGTGCTCGGCAGCACCTACATTAAAATTGGGACGCTAGACAGAATGCCGGCTTAGCCGCAGTGCAAAAATGACAAGCAAAGGGTGCTGCATTCCGTAATTATATTGTTTTCCTTGTGGCTTTTTTGTGAAAATCAAATAAAGACAGATTTGAGGTACCAAAAATAAAATTGGAAGTTAGCTGGACGTGGAAATGCAGACACCTGCAACGCCAGCTACTTGAAGGGCAATGCAGAAAAATCGCTTGAACCCAAAAAGCAGGTGTTGCAATAAGCAAAATTCCCAATGTTGCACTCCAGCCTGGGTGAGAAGAGAAAAACAGTATGTCATAAAGTAAGGCGGGGTGGGGGGTAGATTCACCCGGCACCTCGTTTTTAAACAGCTGCACACACTTATTGGTATGATTGAATTTTTTTTTCTTTCCTTCTTTTTATTGTGAGGCGTTTTTCACCGTGATGGCCAGGCTGACCTCGAACTCGTGACCTCAGGTGACCCACCCACCTCGGCCTCCCAAAGTGCTAGGATTGCTGGCGTGAGACTCAGCGCCTGGAAGAATCTCTCCGGTTTCTTTTTAACAATAATGTTGGGCGGCCGAGCACATGACTTACGGGAGGTTATCGTCCAGGCAGGTACCTCGAAAACCAAGCCAGGTGGTTCACGAGAAGTTGCGAGTTCGAGACCCGCCGACTAACTTGGTGAAACCAAGTCTTGAAAATGAAAACACCATTTGTTTTGGGCTCAGCTGCTCAAGCCTGTAATTTCAGCACTTAAAATGCTGAGGCGGGCGGATCGTGAGGTCACAGGTTCGAGACTGGTCTCGAAAGACAGTGCAGCTCGCTCCCTATAAAATACAAAAAATCAGAAAAACAGAAGAAAGCTAACACGGTTTCGGCGTGTGCTTGCTTCGGCAGCACCTACATTGAAATTGGGACGCTAGAGAAAATGCCGGCTTAGCCGCAGTGCAAAAATGACAAGTAAAGGGGTGCTGCATTCCGTATTTATATTGTTTTCCTACTGGCTTTTTTTGTGAAAATCGAATAAAACAGATTTGAGGTACCAAAAATAAAAATTGGAAGTTAGCTGGACGTGGAAATGCCGACACTTGCAACGCCAGCTACTTGAAGGGCAATGCAGAAAAATCGCTTGAACCCAAAAAGCAGGTGTTGCAATAAGCAAAATTCACAATGTTGCACTCCAGCCTGGGTGAGAAGAGAGAAACAGTATGTCATAAAGTAAGGCGGGGTTGGGGGTAAAATCACTTGGCACCTCGTTTTGTAACAGCTGCACACACTTATTGGTATGATTGAATTTTTTTTTCTTTCCTTCTTTTTATTGTGAGGCGTTTTTACACCGGGATGCCCAGGCTGACCTCGAACTCGTGACCTCAGGTGACCCACCCACCTCGGCCTCCCAAAGTGCTAAGATTGCTGGCGTGAGTCACAGCGCCCGGCACAATCTCTCTGGTTTCTTTTAACAATAAAGTTGGGCGGCCGAGCACATGACTCACGGGAGTTTATCGTCCAGGCAGGCACCTCGAAAACCAAGCCAGGTGGTTCACGAGAAGTTGCGGGTTCGAGACCCGCCGACCAACTTGGTGAAACCAAGTCTTGAAAACAAAAACACAATTTGGTTTGGGCTTGGCTGCTCAAGCCTGTAATTTCAGCACTTAAAATGCTGAGGCGGGCGGATCGTGAGGTCACAGGTTCGAGACTGGTCTCGAAAGACAGTGCAGCCCGCTCCCTATAAAATACAAAAATCAGAAAAACAAAAGAAAGCTAACACGGTTTCGGCATGTGCTTGCTTCGCAGCACCTACATTAAAATTGGGACGCTAGACAGAATGCCGGCTTAGCCGCAGTGCAAAAATGACAAGCAAAGGGTGCTGCATTCCGTAATTATATTGTTTTCCTTTTGGCTTTTTTGTGAAAATCAAATAAAGACAGATTTGAGGTACAAAAATAAAAATTGGAAGTTAGCTGGACGTGGAAATGCGGACACTGCAACGCCAGCTACTTGAAGGGCAATGCAGAAAAATCGCTTGAACCCAAAAAGCAGGTGTTGCAATAAGCAAAATTCACAATGTTGCACTCCAGCCTGGGTGAGAAGAGAAAACAGTATGTCATAAGGTGGAGTAAATCACTTGGCACCTCGTTTTGTAACAGCTGCACACACTTATTGGTATGATTGAATTTTTTTTTCTTTCCTTCTTTTTATTGTGAGGCATTTTTACACCGGGATGCCCAGGCTGACCTCAAACTCGTGACCTCAGTTGACCCGCCCAACTAGGCCTCCCAAAGTGCTAAGATTGCCGGCGTGAGACACAGTGCCCGGCACAATCTTTCTGATTTCCTTTTAACCCTAAAGTCGAACAGACGAGCACGGTAACTCTCAGGGGAGCCTGTCATCCAGGCGCCTAGATGGTCAAGACCCGCCCGACCAACATGGGGAAACCCAGTCTTGAAAACAGAAACACATCTTGGTTTGGCCTGGGTGGCTCAAGCCTGTAATCACAGCAGTTGGAATGCTGAGGCGGGCGAATCATGAAGTCACAGGTTCGAGACTGGTCTCGAAAGAAAGCGCAGCCTGCTCCTTACAGAAAACAGAAAAAGCTGAGGCGGGTTCAGCGTGTGCTCGCTCGGCAGCACCTACATTAAAATTGGGACGCTAGACAGAATGAAGGCTTGGCCTCAGCGCAAAAATGACAAGCAACGTGTTGTAGCATTCATAATTATATTGTTTCTTTTGTGGTATTTTGTGTAAATCAAATAAAGACAGATTTGAGGTACAAAAAATAAAAATAGAAAGTTAGCTGGATATAAATGTGTGGACACTTGCAACGCCAGCTACTTGAAGGGCATTGCAGGACTATGGGTTGAAACCAAAAGGCAGGTGTTGCCACAAGCAACAATCGCAATGTTGCCCTCCAGCCTGAATGAGAAGAGGGTAACAGGATGTCATACATAAAAGGGGGGCGGAAGGTGGAGTCACTCGGCACCTCGTTTTGTTACAGATGCACGCACTCATGTGTATGATTACTTTTCTTGTTTCTTTTCTTTTTCTTCTATGAAACGTTTTTTCACTGTGATGCCCAGGCTGACCTCGAACTCGTGACCTCAGTTGACCCGCCCACATTGGCCTCCCAAAGTGCTAAGATTGCTGGCGTGAGTCACAGCGCCCGGCACAATCTCTCTGGTTTCTTTTTAACAATAATGTCGGGCGGCTGAGCACATGACTCACGGGAGTTTATCGCCCAGGCAGTCACCTCGAAAACCAAGCCAGGTGGTTCAGGAGAATTTGCGGGTTCAAGACCCGCCGACCAACTTGGTGAAACCAAGTCTTGAAAATGAAAACACAATTTGGTTTGGGCTGGGCTGCTCAAGCCTGTAATCACAGCAGTTGGAATGCTGAGGTGGGCCAATCGTGAGGTCACAGTTTCAATACTGGTCTCGAAAGAAAGCGCAGCCTGCTCCTTACAGAAAACAGAAAAACATTAAAAAGGTGAGGCAGGTTAAGCTTGTGCTCGCTTCGGAAGCACCTACATTAAAATTGGGACGCTAGACAGAAGGAAGGCTTGGCCAAAGCGCAAGAATGACAAGCAACGTGTTGTAGCATTCATAATTATATTGTTTCTTTTGTGGTATTTTGTGGAAATCAAATACAGACAGATTTGAGGTACCAAAAATAAAAATAAGAAGTTAGCTGAACGTGGAGGTTATGACACCTGTACACCAGCTACTTGAAGGGCATTGCAGGACAATGGTTGAAACCAAAAGGCAGGTGTTGCCACAAGCAACAATCGCAATGTTGCCCTCCAGCCTGAATGAGAAGAGGGTAACAGGATGTCATACATAAAAGGGGGGCGGAAGGTGGAGTCACTCGGCACCTCGTTTTGTTACAGATGCACGCACTCATGTGTATGATTACTTTTCTTGTTTCTTTTCTTTTTCTTCTATGAAACGTTTTTTCACTGTGATGCCCAGGCTGACCTCGAACTCGTGACCTCAGTTGACCCGCCCACATTGGCCTCCCAAAGTGCTAAGATTGCTGGCGTGAGTCACAGCGCCCGGCACAATCTCTCTGGTTTCTTTTTAACAATAATGTCGGGCGGCTGAGCACATGACTCACGGGAGTTTATCGCCCAGGCAGTCACCTCGAAAACCAAGCCAGGTGGTTCAGGAGAATTTGCGGGTTCAAGACCCGCCGACCAACTTGGTGAAACCAAGTCTTGAAAATGAAAACACAATTTGGTTTGGGCTGGGCTGCTCAAGCCTGTAATCACAGCAGTTGGAATGCTGAGGTGGGCCAATCGTGAGGTCACAGTTTCAATACTGGTCTCGAAAGAAAGCGCAGCCTGCTCCTTACAGAAAACAGAAAAACATTAAAAAGGTGAGGCAGGTTCAGCGTGTGCTCGCTCGGCAGCACCTACATTAAAATTGGGACGCTAGACAGAATGAAGGCTTGTACTCAGTGCAAAAATGACAAGCAAAGTGTTGTAGCATTCATAATTATATTGTTTCTTTTGTGGTATTTTGTGGAAATCAAATACAGACAGATTTGAGGTACCAAAAATAAAAATAAGAAGTTAGCTGAACGTGGAGGTTATGACACCTGTACACCAGCTACTTGAAGGCCATTCCAGGACTATCGGTTTAAACCAAAAGGCAGGTGTTGCAATAAGCAAAAATCACAATGTTGCACTCCAGGCTTAATGAGAAGAGGGTAACAGTATGTCATATATAAAAGCCTGGCGATGGTGGAGTCACTCGGTACCTCATTTTGTTACAGTTGCACACAGTCATCTGTGTGATTGCATTTTTTTTGCTTTTTTTCTTTTTAGTTTGAGTCGTTTTTCCACTGGGTGATCTCAAACACATGACCTCAGGTGACCCGTTCACCTCGGCCTCCCAAAGTGCTAAGATTGCTGGTGTGTGTCACAGCACCCAGAACAATGTCTCTGATTTCTTTTTAACAGTAAAGTTGGGTGGACAAACTCGGTGACTCACAGGAGCCTTTCATCCAGGCTCCTCGAAATCCAAGTTGGGCGGATAATGAGAAGTTGCGAGTTTGAGACCCACTTGACAAACATGGTGTAACCCAGTCTTGAAAATGAAAACACAATTTGGTTTTTGCTGGGCTGCTCAATCCTGTAATCACAGCAGTTGGAATGCTGAGGTGTTCGAATCGTGAGGTCACAGGTTCCAGACCAGTCTGGAAAGAACCCGCAGCTTGCTATGTAGAGAAAAAAAAAAAAAAAACAGAGAAACATACAAAAGCTGAGGCGGATTCATCGTGTGCTCGCTTCGGCGCACCTACATTAAAATTTGGGACGGTAGAAAGAATGAAGGCTTGTACTCAGTGCAAAAATGACAAGCTAAGGGTTGTAGCATTCGTAATTATATAGTTTTTCTTGTGTTTTTTTTGTGAAATCAAATAAAGACAGATTTGAGGTACCAAAAGTAAAAATAGAAAGTTAGCTGGATGTGGAGGTGCGGCCACCTGCACGCCAGCTACCTGAAGGGCATTGCAGGACAATCGCTTGAACCCAATAGGCAGGTGTCGCAATAAGCAAAAATTGCAATGTTGCACTCCACCCTGGGTGAGAAAAGATAAACAGTATGTCATAAAGTAAAATGGGGCGGGGGGTGGAGTCAGTTGGCAACTCGTTTTGTTACAGTTGCACACACTCATGTGTATGATTACTTTTCTTTTTTCTTTTCTTCTTTTTTATGAGGTGTTTTTCACCGGGATGCCAGGCTGACCTCGAACTCGTGACCTCAGGTGACCCGCCCACCTCGGCCTCCCAAAGTGCTAAGATTGCTGGTGTGTGTCACAGCACCCAGAACAATGTCTCTGATTTCTTTTTAACAGTAAAGTTGGGTGGACAAACTCGGTGACTCACAGGAGCCTTTCATCCAGGCTCCTCGAAATCCAAGTTAGGCGGATAATGAGAAGTTGCGGGTTCGAGACCTGCCCGACCAACATGGTGAAACCCAGTCTTGAAAACGAAAACACAATTTGGTTTTGCTGGGCTGCTCAATCCTGTAATCACAGCAGTTGGAATGCTGAGGTGCGGAATCGTGAGGTCACAGGTTCGAGACCAGTCTGGAAAGAACCAGCGCAGCTTGCTATCAGAAAAAAAAAACAGAGAAACATACAAAAGCTGAGGCGGTTCATCGTGTGCTCGCTTGGCAGCACCTACATTAAAATTGGGACGCTAGACAGAATGAAGGCTTGTACTCAGTGCAAAAATGACAAGCAAAGTGGTGCTGCATTCCATAATTATATTGTTTTCCTTGTGGCTTTTTGTGAAAATCAAATAAAGACAGATTTGAGGTACCAAAAGTAAAAATAGAAAGTTAGCTGGATGTGGAGGTGCGGCCACCTGCACGCCAGCTACCTGAAGGGCATTGCAGGACAATCGCTTGAACCCAATAGGCAGGTGTCGCAATAAGCAAAAATTGCAATGTTGCACTCCAGCCTGAATGAGAAGAGGGTAACAGTATGTCATAAAGTAAAATGGGGCGGGGGGTGGAGTCAGTTGGCAACTCGTTTTGTTACAGTTGCACACACTCATGTGTATGATTACTTTTCTTTTTTCTTTTCTTCTTTTTTATGAGGTGTTTTTTCACCGGGATGACCAGGCTGACCTCAAACTCGTGACCTCAGGTAACCCGCCCACCTCGGCCTTCCAAAGTGCTAAGATTGCTAGCGTGAGTCACAGCGCGCCACACAATCTCTCTGATTTCTTTTTAACAATAAAGTGGGGTGGCCGAGCACATGACTCACGAGAGTTTATCGTCCAGGCAGGAACCTCGAAAACCAAGTCAGGCAGCTTACGAGAATTTGCGGGTTCGAGACCTGCCCGACCAACTTGGTGAAATTAATTCTTGAAAACGAAAAGACAATTTGGTTTGGGCTCGGCTGCTCAAGGCTGTAATCCCAGCAATTAAAATGCTGAGGCAGGAGGATCATGAGGGCACAGGTTCGAGACTGGTCTCGCAAAATAGCACAGCAAGCTCCCTACAAAATTCAAAAAATCAGAAAAACAAAAAAAAGCTAATGTGGTTTCCGCGTGTGCTCGATTCGGCAGCACCTACTTTAAAATTGAGACGCTACACAGAATGCCGTCTTCGACGCAGCACAAAAATGACAAGCAAAGTGGTGCTGCATTCCATAATTATATTGTTTTCCTTGTGGCTTTTCTGTGAAAATCAAATAAAGACAGAATTGAGGTACCAAAAATAAAAATTGGAAGTTAGCTGGACGTGGAAATGGGGACACCTGCAACGCCAGCTACTTGAAGGGCAATTCAGGAACATCACTTGAACTCAAAACGCAGGTGTTGCAATAACTAAAATTGCAATGTTGCACTTCAGCCTGGGTGAGAAAAGATAAACAGTATGTCATAAAGTAAAATGGGGCGGGGGGTGGAGTCAGTTGGCACCTCGTTTTGTTACAGTTGCACACACTCATGTGTATGATTACTTTTCTTTTCTTTTCTTCTTGTTTTTATGAGGTTTTTTCACCGGGATGCCAGGCTGACCTCAAACTCGTGACCTCAGGTAACCCGCCCTGGCCCCCAAAGTGCTAAGATTGCTGGCGTGAGTCACAGCGCCAACACAATCTCTGATTTCTTTTAACAATAAAGTGGGGTGGCCGAGCACATGACTCACAGGAGTTTACTCGTCAGGCAGGAACCTCGAAAACCAAGTCAGGCAGCTTACGAGAATTTGTGGGTTCGAGACCTGCCCGACCAACATGGTGAAATTAATTCTTGAAAACGAAAAGACAATTTGGTTTGGGCTGGGCTGCTCAAGCCTGTAATCACAGCAGTTGGAATGCTGAGGTGGGGATCATGAGGTCACAGATTCGAGACTGGTCTCGAAAAAAGCACAGCCGCTCCTACAAAATTCAGAAAATCAGAAAAACATAAAAAAGCTAATGTGGTTCAGCGTGTGCTCGATTCGCAGCACCTACATTAAAATTGGGACGCTACACAGAATGCCGTCTTGACGCAGCACAAAATGACAAGCAAAGTGGTGCTGCATTCCATAATTATATTGTTTTCCTTGTGGTATTTTGTGAAAATCAAATAAAGACAGATTTGAGGTACAAAAAAATAAAAATTGGAAGTTAGCTGGACGTGGAAATGGACACCTGCAACGCCAGCTACTTGAAGGGCAATTCAGGAACATCACTTGAACTCAAAACGCAGGTGTTGCAATAACTAAAATTGCAATGTTGCACTTCAGCCTGGGTGAGAAGGTGAGAAAAGAAAAACCATATGTCATAATCAAAGGCAGAGCTGGGGTTGGAGTCACTCAACACCTTGTCATGTTACAGTTTCACACACTCATCTGTATGATTACTTTTCTTTTCTTTTCTTTTCTTTTGTGAGGCATTTTTTCACCAGGATGCCAAGGGTGACCTCGAACTCGTGACCTCAGTTGACCCGCCCACCTCAGCCTCCCAAAGTGCTTAGATTGCTGGCGTGAGTTACAGCGCCCAACACAATCTCTCTGATTCCTTCTTAACAGTAAAGTCGGATGGACAAGCACGGTGACTCAAAAGAGCCTGTCATCCCGGCGCCTGATAACCAAGGCGGGTAGATCACGAGAAGTTTCGGATTTGAGACTTGCCCGACAAACATGGTGTAACAGTCTTGAAAACGAAAACACAATTTGGTTTGGGCTGGGCTGCTCAAGCCTGTAATCACAGCAGTTGGAATACTGAGGTGGGCGAATCGTGAGGTCACCAGTTCGAGACTGGTCTCGTAAGAGAGTCCACCCCGCTCTTTACAGAAAACAGAAAAACAGAAAAAAGCTGAGGCGGGTTCAGCGTGTTCTCCCTTTGGCAGCACCTACATTAAAATTGGGACACTAGACAGAATGAAGGCTTGGCCTCAGAGCAAAAATGACAAGCACAGTGTTGTAGCATTCATAATTATGTTGCTTTTCTTGTGGCATTTTGTGGAAATCAAATAAAGACAGATGTGATGTACAAAAAATAAAAATAGAAAGTTAGCTGGATATAAAGGTGCGGACACTTGCAACGCCAGCTACTTGAAGGGCATTGCAGGACAATCGGTTGAAACCAAAAAGCAGGTGTTGCAATAAGCAAAATTCGCAATGTTGCACTTCAGCCTTGGTGAGAAGAGAGAAACCGTATGTCATAAAGTAAGGCGGGGCGTGATTGGAGTCACTCGGCACCTCATTTTGTTACAGTTGCACACATTTATCTGTATGATTGAATTTTTTTTTTTTTTTGCTTTTCTTCTTTTTATTGTGAGACGTTTCTTCACCAGGATGCCCAGGATGACCTCGAACTCATGACCTTAGGTGACCCGCCCACCTCGGCCTCCCTAAGTGCTAACTAAGATTGCTGGCATGAGATACAGCGCCCGGCACAATCTCTCTAATTTCTTTTTAACAGTAAATTCGAACGGACGAGCACATGACTCACGGGAGTTTATTGTCTAGGCAGGCACCTTGAAAACCAAGTCAGACGGTTCACGATATGTTGCAGGTTCGAGACCCACCCGACCAACTTGGTGAATCCAAGTCTTGAAAACAAAAACACAATTTGGTTTGGGCCCGGCTGCTCAAGCCTGTAATTTCAGCACTTAAAATGCTGAGGCGGGCGGATCGTGAGGTCACAGGTTCGAGATTGGTCTCGACAGACAGCGCAGCCCAGTCTTTATAAAATACAAAAAATCAGTAAAACTAAAAAAAGGTAATGTGGTTTCGGCCTGTGCTCGCTTCGGCAGCACCTACATTAAAATTCGGATGCTACACAGAATGCCGTCTTAGCCGCAGCGCAATAATGACAAGCAAAGGGGTGCTGCATTCTGTAATTATATTGTTTTCCTTGTGGCTTTTTTTGTGAAAATTAAATGACAGAATTGAGGTACCAAAAATAAAAATGGAAAGTTAGCTGGACGTGGAAATGTGGACACCTGCAACGCCAGCTACTTGAAGGGCAATGCAGGGAAATCGCTTGAACCCAAAACGTAGGTGTTGCAATAACTAAAATCGCAATGTTATACTCCAGCCTGGGCGAGAAGAGATAAACAGTATGTCATAAAGAAAGGCGGGGTGGGGAGTGGAGTCACTCAGCACCTTGTCATGTTACAGTTGCCCACACTCATCTGTTATGATTACTTTTCTTTTTTATTTTCTTCTTGTTTTTGTGAAGGTTTTATCACCGGGATGCCAAGAGTGACCTCGAAATCGTGACCTCAGTAGACCCGCCCACCTCGGCCTCCCAAAGTGGTAAGATTGCTGGTGTGAGTCACAGCTCCCAACACAATCTCTCTGATTTCTTTTTAACAATAAAGTCGGGCGGACGAGCACAATGACTCAGGAGAGCCTGTCATTCCTCGCCTTGAAAACCCAGGTGGGCGGATCACCAGAAGTTGAGGGTTTGAGACAGGCCCGACCAACATGGTGAAACCCAGTCTTAAAAACAAAAACACAATTTGGGTTGGTCTCAGGTGCTCAAGCCTGTAATCCCAGCACTTAGAATACTGAGGCATGCGGATCATGAGGTCACAGGTTCAAGAACTGGTCTTGAAAGACAGTGCAGCCTGCTTCCTATAAGAAACAGAAAAACAGAAAACATAAAAAGCTGAGGCGGTAAAGCAGGTGTTTACTTTGGCAGCACCTACATTAAAATTGGAATGCTACTCAGAATGCCGGCTTATCTGCAGCACAAAATGACAAGCAGAGGGTGCATTTTGTAATTATTTTTTTTTGTGAGGCTTTTTGTGAAAATCAAATAAAGACAGATTTGAGGTCCAAAAAATAAAAATTGGAAGTTAGCTAACGTGGTGGTGCAGACACCTGCAATCCCAGCTACTTGAAGGGCATTGCAGGACAATCGCTTGAACCCAAAAGGCAGGTGTTGCAATAAGCAAAATCAATGTTGCACTCCAGCCTGGGTGACAAGAGAAAACAGTATGTCATAAAGAAAGGCTGAGGGGTGTGAGTCACTTGGCACGTCTTTTGTTTCAATTGCACACACTCCTCTGTCTGATTATTTTTCTTTTTCTTTTCTTCTTTTATGTGAGGTTTTTTTCACTGGGATGCCCAGGCTGACCTCGAACTTGACCTCAGTAGACCCGCCCACCTCGGCCTCCCAAAGTGGTAAGATTGCTGGTGTGAGTCACAGCTCCCAACACAATCTCTCTGATTTCTTTTTAACAATAAAGTCGGGCGGACGAGCACAATGACTCAGGAGAGCCTGTCATTTCCTCGCCTTGAAAACCCAGGTGGGCGGATCACCAGAAGTTGAGGGTTTGAGACACGCCCGACCAACATGGTGAAACCGAGTCTTAAAAATGAAAACACAATTTGTGTTTGTCTCAGCTGCTCAAGCCTGTAATCCCAGCACTTAGAATTCTGAGGCACGTGGATCGTGAGGTCACAGGTTCAAGAACTGGTCTCGAAAGACAGTGCAGCCTGCTTCCTATAAGAAACAGAAAAACAGAAAAAAGCTGCGGCGGGTAAAGCAGGTGTTTACTTTGGTAGGACCTACATTAAAATTGGAATGCTACTCAGAATGCCGGCTTATCTGCAGCACAAAAATGAGAAGCAGAGGGGTGCAGCGTTTTGTAATTATTTTTTTGTGAGGCTTTTTTGTGAAAATCCAATAAAGACATATTTGAAGTCCAAAAAAATAAAAATTGGAAGGTAGCTAAACGTGGTGGTGCAGACACCTGCAATCCCAGCTACTTGAAGGGTACTGCAGGACAATCGCTTGAACCCAAAAGGCAGGTGCTGCAATAAGCAAAAATCGCACTGTTGCACTCCAGTCTGGGTGACAAGAGGGTAACAGTATGTCATAAAGAAAGGCTGAGTGGGGTGTGAAGTCACTTGGCACGTCTTTTTGTTTCAATTGCACACACTCCTCTGTCTCATTATTTTTCTTTTTTCTTTTCTTCTTTTTTATGTGACATATTTTTTCTCTGGGATGCCCAGGCTGACCTCGAACTCTTGACCTCATTTTACCTGCCCACCTTGGCCTCCCAAAGTTCTAAGATTGCTGGCGTGGGTCACAGCACCCAGCACAATGTCTCTAATTTTTTTTTAACAAGAACCTGGGCTGGCCCAGCATGGTGACTCATGGGAGCCTGTCATCCATGTGCCTCGAAAACCAAGGCGGGCAAATCACGAGAAGTTGCAGGTTTGAAACCTATTTGACCAACATGGTGAAACCCCATCTTGAAAATGTAAACACAATTTGTTTAGGGCTCGGCTGCTCAGGCCTGTAATCTCAGCACTTAGAATGCTGACTCAGGTGGATCCTGATGTCTCCAGTTCAAGACTGGACTGCAAAGACACAGCAAAGCCCACTCCCTATAAAAAACATAAAAACAGAAAAACTTAAAAAAGCTCAGGCGGGTATGGCATGTGCTTGCTTCGGCAGCACCTTCAGTAAAATTGAGACGCTACACAAAATGCCAGCTTGGCCGCAGCACAAAAATTACAAGCAAATGTAATTTTTTTCCATGTGGCTGTTTTGTGGAAATCAAATAAAGACAGATTTGAGGTACAAAAAAATAAAAATAGGAAGTTAGTTGGACGTGTTGGTGCAGACACCTGCAACCCCAGCTACTTGAAGGGCATTGCAGGACAATCGCTTGAACCCAAAAGGCAGGTGTTACAATAAGCAAAAATTGCAGTTTTGCACCCTGGCCATGGTTACCAGAGGAAAAGAGTACGTAGTAAAAAGGGCTGGGCGGGGCGTGGAGTCACTCAGCACCTCGTTTTTTACAATTGCACACTCTCATCTGTCTGATTACATTAATTTTATTTTCTTTTTTTTAATGTGACATATTTTTCTCTGGGATGCCCAGGCTGACCTCGAACTCTTGACCTCATTTTACCCGCCCACCTTGGCCTCCCAAAGTGCTAAGATTGCTGGCGTGGGTCACAGCACCCAGCACAATGTCTCTGATTTTTTTAACAAGAACTGGGCTGGCCCACATGGTGACTCATGGGAGCCTGTCATCCATGTGCCTCGAAAACCAAGGCGGGCAAATCACGAGAAGTTGCAGGTTTGAAACCTATTTGACCAACATGGTGAAACCAGTCTTGAAAATGTAAACACAATTTGTTTGGGCTCGGCTGCTCAGGCCTGTAATCTCAGCACTTAGAATGCTGACTCAGGTGGATCCTGAGGTCACAGTTCAAGACTGGACTGCAAAGACACAGCAAAGCCCACTCCTATAAAAACATAAAACAGAAAAACTTAAAAAGCTGAGGCGGGTATGGCATGTGCTTGCTTCGCAGCACCTACAGTAAAATTGGGACGCTACACAGAATGCCTTAGCTGGCGCAGCACAAAATGACAAGCAAATGTAATTTTTTTTCCATGTGGTGTTTTGTGGAAATCAAATAAAGACAGATTTGAGGTACAAAAATAAAAAATGGAAGTTAGCTGGACGTGGTGCAGACACCTGCAACCCCAGCTACTTGAAGGGCATTGCAGGACAATCGCTTGAACCCAAAAGGCAGGTGTTGCAATAAGCAAAAATCGCAATGTTGCACTCCAGCCTGGGTGAGAAGAGGAAAAACAGTATGTCATAAAAAAGGCGGGCGGTGGTGGAGTCACTCAGCACCTCGTTTGTTACAGTTGCACACACTCATCTGTATGATTACTTTTCTTTTTCTTTTTCTTTTTTTTTGTGAGGTGTTTTTTCACCAGATGCCAGGCTGACCTCGAACTCGTGACCTCAGGTGACCGCCCACCTGGGCCTCCCAAAGTGCTAAGATTGCTGGCGTGAGTCACAGCCTGGCACAATCTCTCTGATTTCTTTTTAACAATAAAGTCGGCAGCGAGCACGGTGACTCACGGAGCCTGTCATCCAGGCACCTCGAAAACCAAGGCAGATCATGAGAAGTTGTGGGTTGAGACCCGCCCGACCAACATGGTGAAACCAGTCTTGAAAATGAAAACACAATTTGGTTTGGGCTGCTGCTCAAGCCTGTAATCCCAGCAGTTGGAATGCTGAGGTGGGGGCATCGTGAGGTCACAGGTTTCGAGACTGGTCTCAAAAGCACAGCCTGCTCCCTATACAAAAACAGAAAACATAAAAAGCTGAGGCAGTTCATGTGCTCGCTTCAGCAGCACCTACAAAATTGGGACGCTAGACAGAATGAAGCTTGGCCTCACAAAAATGACAAGCAAGGTGTTGTAGCATTGTAATTATATTGTTTTCTTGTGGTTTTGTGAAATCAAATAAAGACAGATTTGAGGTACAAAAAATAAAAATAGAAAGTTAGCTGGACGTGGTGGTGTGGACACCTTTAACCCCAGCTACTTGAAGGGCATTGCAGGACAATCACTTGAATCCCAAAAGAAAGGTGTTGCAATAAGCAAAATCACACTGTTGCAGTTCAGCCTGGGTGACAATAGGGTAACAGTATGTTATGAAGAAAGACAAGGCGGGGTGGAGTCACCCATCTCATTCTGTTACAATTGCAGACACTCATCTGTCTGATTACTTTTTTCTTCCTTTTTTTGTTTTTTATGTGAGGTCGGTTTTCACCAGGATGCCCAGGCTGACCTCAATCTCGTGACCTCAGATGACCCACCCATATGGGCCTCCCAAAGTGCTAAGATTGGTTGCGTGAGTCACAGTGCCCGGCACAGGCTGTTTAATTTTTTTTAACAATAAAGTCGTCCAGTCAGGCAAGGTGGCTCATGAAAGACTGTAATTTATGTGCCTCGAGAACCAATGTGGGCAGATCACGAGAAGTTGCGGGTTTGAAACCCGCCTGACCAACATGGTGAAACACCATCTTTGAAACAAAAAAAAATTAGTTTGGGCTCAGCTCCACAGGCCTGTAATCCCAGCAGTTAGAAATTCGAGGAGAGATCCAAGATGGCTGATCGCTAACAGCTTGGGATTGTAGCTCCCAGTGAAAGCTCGGAAAATGTGAGGATACCATATTTTCAGAGGAATTTTCTTCACCCACGGACCAGATTTCCAGTGGAGGAGCCCTGCGGGTCGCCAGCGTGACTTCTGTGGCAGGCGCAGCGGTTTTGTCATCGCCTCGGCGCGGCAGCTCTTCGTGCACAGTGAGCAAGACTGGTTCCCCTACTGACTGGTGTTTGGAGCTCCGGGAAGGCAGAGCCACTTGTTACGGACTCAAGAAGGAAGCCAGACCGGAGATTCCCAGGCAGAAGAGCACCATCAGTCTTATCGCTGCTGTTTTGGCTGGCGCAGTGGCTTGCTCGGATTCCAGCACTGGGAATCAATAAATTGGACATCCTCTCAGGAACTTAATCAGAAAGGCGCTAATTGTAAAGACATCAGATGGATAAATTCACAATAAAGGGAAAAAAACAGCCTAAAAAGGCCGAGAAAACTGAAAGTCAGAACCCCTCTCCTTCTACAGGGGATAGTAATTCCTCATTAGCAATGGAACAAGCCCTAATGGAAGAGGACTGTGTTCCAGTATCTGAAGGAGGCTTTAGAAGGTGGATGGTAAAAAACTTCTGGGAATTGAAACAACTTGTTCTAACCCAATGTAAAGAAACTAAGAACTTTGAAAAAAGATTAGATGAAATGTTAAAAAGAATGGACAATATAGAGAGGAATATAAATGAACTAATGGAGTTGAAAAATACAACACGAGAACTTAGTGAAATATGCACAAGTTTGAATAGCCGAATTGATCAAGCAGAAGAAAGGATATCAGAGGTCAAAGACCGACTTAATGAAATGGAATGAGAAGACAAGAATAGAGAAAAAAGGATAAAAAGGAATGAGCAAAGTCTCCAAGAATTATGGGACTATGTGAAAAGACCTAATCTACGTTTGATAGGTGTACCTGAATGTGATGGAGAGAATGAATCCCAGCTGGAAAATACTCTTCAGGATATTATCCAGGAGAATTTTCCCAATTTAGCAAAGCAGGATTCCATTCAACCTCAGGTAATACAGAGAACACCACAAAGATATTCCTTAAGAAGAGCAACCCCAAGACACATAATCATTAGATTCACCAGGGTTGAAACAAAGGAGAAAATACTAAGGGCAGCCAGAGAGAAAGGTCAGGTTACCCACAAAGGGAAGCCTATTTCACTTACAGCTGATCTCTCAGTAGAAACCCTACAAGCCAGAAGAGAGTGGGGGCCGATATTTAACATCCTCAAAGAACAGAACTTTCAGCCCAGAATTTCATATCCTGCCAAACTAAGCTTCACAATTGAAGGAAAAATAAAATCTCTTATGAACAAGCAAGTACTCAGAGATTTTATTACTACCAGGCCTGCTTTACAAAAACTTCTAAAAGAAGCATTATGCACAGAAAGGAACAACCAGTGTTAGCCTTTCTAAAAATATACCAAAAAGTAAAGGGCATCAACATAAAGAAGAATTTACATCAACAAATGGATAAAATAGCCAGTTAACATCAAATGGCAGTAATCTTAAATTGAAATTGACTAAATTTTCTAATTAAAAGATACAGCCAAAACCTAAGGGTATACTATATCCAGACCCATTTCATATCCAAAGATACACAAAGACTAAAAACAAAGGGTTGGAGAAAGATTTACCAACCAAATAAAGAACAAAAACAAATAAATAAACAAAAAGGAGTTGCAATTCATGCATTTGATAAAACAGATTTTAAACCAACAAAGGTAGAGTGATATAAGGATCAATACATCCTATACATAAGACCCATAAAGAGATTCAGACTCAATGAAACAGAAAATTAATAAGAATATCTAGAATCTGAACTCAGATCAGTAACAAGTAACCTTAATAAGCACTTGTAGAACTCTCCACTTTAGATAAATAAAATATACATTCTCCACTTTAAATACACAAAATAATGATCAGCCATTATTAATACCCATTAAAAGCAATATTCCTGTTCTCTCTCCCTCTTTTTCTTCCTCTCTTTTCCTAAAAAAAGTATCCTTTTTCCTCTTCTAAATTTATATATATATATATAAAAGACCTCAATGATAAACTTTTCCTCTAGTTAAAATTAGAAAAATACCCTGCTTTTCCTGGGCATCTAAGGATGATGCCTTCTCTCATGAACACTAGATCAGAGTAGACCAGGTCCTGCCTCTTGGCATGACCTACTGGAGAAATAGGTCACTTTCTGGTGAATTAATGTATTAGAATTTATTTATTTATTTATTTTTTGAGACGGAGTTTCGCTCTTGTTACCCAGGCGGGAGTGCAATGGTGCGATCTCAGCTCACCGCAACCTCCGCCTCCTGGGTTCAGGCAATTCTCCTGCCTCAGCCTCCTGAGTAGCTGGGATTACAGACACGTGCCACCATGCCCAGCTAATTTTTGTAATTTTAGTAGAGACGGGTTTCACCATGTTGACCAGGATGGTCTCGATCTCTTGACCTCGTGATCCACCCGCCTCAGCCTCCCAAAGTGCTGGGATTACAGGCTTGAGCCACCGCGCCCGGCCTGTATTAGAATTTATATTCTTGCATGTTGAGGATTACAAAAAAAAAAGAAATTCGAGGCAGGCGGATCGTGAAGTCACAGGTTCGAGATGGGCCTCAAAAGACACAGCACAGCCCATTCCCTATAAAAAAACAGTAAAACAGCAAAATATAAAAACCTGAGGTAGGCATGGCATGTGCTCACTTTGGCAGCACCTACATTAAAATTGGATGCTACACAGAAGGCTGGCATGGCTGCAGGGCAAAAATGACATGAAAAGAAGTGCAGCATTTTGTATATTTTTTTGTGGCTGTTTTGTGGAAATCAAATAAAGATAGATTTGAGGTACAAAAAAGTAAAAATAGAAAGTTAGCTGGACGTGGTGGTGTGGACATCTGTAACCTTAGCTACTTGAAGAGCATTACCTGGACAATCACTTGAACTCAGAAGAAAGGCGTTGCAATAAGCAAAGATCACACTGTTGCACTCCAGCCTCAGTGACAAGAGGAAAACAGTACATCATAAAAAAAGGTGGAGAGAAGGGTAGAGTCATCAGGCACCTCGTTTTGTTACAGTTGCAGACACTTTGTCTGATTACTTTTCTTTATTTTTCTCTTTTATTATGTGAGGTGGGTTTTCACTGGAATGCCCAGGCTCACCTTGAACTCGTGACCTCAGGTGACCTGCCCAACTTGGCTTCCCTAAGCGCTAAGATTGCTGGCTTGAGTCACAACACCTGACAAAGTCTCTCTGATTTCTTTTTAAAAGAATTTACATCAACAAATGGATAAAATAGCCAGTTAACATCAAATGGCAGTAATCTTAAATTGAAATTGACTAAATTTTCTAATTAAAAGATACAGCCAAAACCTAAGGGTATACTATATCCAGACCCATTTCATATCCAAAGATACACAAAGACTAAAAACAAAGGGTTGGAGAAAGATTTACCAACCAAATAAAGAACAAAAACAAATAAATAAACAAAAAGGAGTTGCAATTCATGCATTTGATAAAACAGATTTTAAACCAACAAAGGTAGAGTGATATAAGGATCAATACATCCTATACATAAGACCCATAAAGAGATTCAGACTCAATGAAACAGAAAATTAATAAGAATATCTAGAATCTGAACTCAGATCAGTAACAAGTAACCTTAATAAGCACTTGTAGAACTCTCCACTTTAGATAAATAAAATATACATTCTCCACTTTAAATACACAAAATAATGATCAGCCATTATTAATACCCATTAAAAGCAATATTCCTGTTCTCTCTCCCTCTTTTTCTTCCTCTCTTTTCCTAAAAAGTATCCTTTTCCTCTTCTAAATTTATATATATATATAAAAAAGACCTCAATGATAAACTTTTCCTCTAGTTAAAATTAGAAAAATACCCTGCTTTTCCTGGGCATCTAAGGATGATGCCTTCTCTCATGAACACTAGATCAGAGTAGACCAGGTCCTGCCTCTTGGCATGACCTACTGGAGAAATAGGTCACTTTCTGGTGAATTAATGTATTAGAATTTATTTATTTATTTATTTTTTGAGACGGAGTTTCGCTCTTGTTACCCAGGCGGGAGTGCAATGGTGCGATCTCAGCTCACCGCAACCTCCGCCTCCTGGGTTCAGGCAATTCTCCTGCCTCAGCCTCCTGAGTAGCTGGGATTACAGACACGTGCCACCATGCCCAGCTAATTTTTTGTAATTTTAGTAGAGACGGGGTTTCACCATGTTGACCAGGATGGTCTCGATCTCTTGACCTCGTGATCCACCCGCCTCAGCCTCCCAAAGTGCTGGGATTACAGGCTTGAGCCACCGCGCCCGGCCTGTATTAGAATTTATATTCTTGCATGTTGAGGATTACAAAAAAAAAAGAAATTCGAGGCAGGCGGATCGTGAAGTCACAGGTTCGAGATGGGCCTCAAAAGACACAGCACAGCCCATTCCCTATAAAAAAACAGTAAAACAGCAAAATATAAAAACCTGAGGTAGGCATGGCATGTGCTCACTTTGGCAGCACCTGCACTGAAATTGGGATGCTACACAGAAGGCTGGCATGGCTGCAGGGCAAAAATGACATGAAAAGAAGTGCAGCATTTTGTATATTTTTTTGTGGCTGTTTTGTGGAAATCAAATAAAGATAGATTTGAGGTACAAAAAAGTAAAAATAGAAAGTTAGCTGGACGTGGTGGTGTGGACATCTGTAACCTTAGCTACTTGAAGAGCATTACCTGGACAATCACTTGAACTCAGAAGAAAGGCGTTGCAATAAGCAAAGATCACACTGTTGCACTCCAGCCTCAGTGACAAGAGGAAAACAGTACATCATAAAAAAAGGTGGAGAGAAGGGTAGAGTCATCAGGCACCTCGTTTTGTTACAGTTGCAGACACTTTGTCTGATTACTTTTCTTTATTTTTCTCTTTTATTATGTGAGGTGGGTTTTCACTGGAATGCCCAGGCTCACCTTGAACTCGTGACCTCAGGTGACCTGCCCAACTTGGCTTCCCTAAGCGCTAAGATTGCTGGCTTGAGTCACAACACCTGACAAAGTCTCTCTGATTTCTTTTTTAAAAATAAATTCTGAGGAATAGAGGCAAGATGGTGTCATAGAAGCGACTCAGGATTGCAGCTCTCAGTGATGGCACAGAGGGTGAGTCCTAGCCGCACTCTCGTATGGACCTTTCTAGCCCACAGAGCGTTGAAAGTCCCACAGGACGCTAGTAAAGTAAAGCCGGCTAATGCAGCCGGCTCACGCGGCCGCTTCAGCCAGCGCTGCAGCAGAACCCAGCACGGAACTCACTGGTCTGGGTGCCCTGTTAAACCGGCAATCTGAGAGTTTGAAGGGCAGATTGGCGCGACCATCTGATTGAATGTGACTTGGACAGTGAGCCAGACCAGGAGTTTCCTGGGAGTTTCCTGGGAAGCGTGATCTGAGCCAGTGAAGTGGGCAGTGGCATGGGAGATCGCACGGATCCCAGTGCCCTATTGGCAGGCTACTGGGGCGCCAGTGAGAGAGTCGACCTTTCAGCTCACGGAGAGGGAGAGAGAGAGAGAGAGGACGGACTCTGAGGCAGGGAGCTGGGTGATAGGGCTCGGCGGGTCCCACCCTCACAGGGACAAGGAGGGCAGTGACTGGAGATGCTTGGGGCTGAGAGTTTTGCTGCCGGCATCTAGGACGGTGCAGCCCGGTGAGGGAGGGGCGTCCACCATTGCTGACACAATAGGCCCTTATTGAAGTACCACCCAGGGCTCATGCAACCTGCCGTTGCTGAGGCAACCTGCCATAACAGAGAGACTCCAAAGAGAGGGGAGCTCTCCACAGCAGAAGGGAGCCCAGCAGCCACAGGGTGGACCCGCGCTAGCAGGTCAGAGCCCCGGCAGAAAAATAGTGAATAGACTGCCACCTAGTGGGGCAGGACAGTGCAACAGATACTCATAAAGAAAGCCCCAACTCCCTGAAACAGAGCATATAAGGGGGAAAAGGGTGGTGTTTTATGAGTGCTACTGCAGCAGACACAAACAACCTCCCAAAAACCCTGAATGAACAACGGAGCTCACAGCTCAGCACTGGAGCTAGTACAAAGCACAAACCGTCTCCTTAAGCAGCTCCCTGAACCCTGTATATCCAAAGAGTCACTGCAAAAAAGGACTAATCAGACTGACACTTGGCGGGCATCATTCTGGAACAAAAACAGCAGAAGAAAAAACTGGTATCATCCCTCACTGTTCCACAGCTGCTACAGGTATACTCCAGACAAACAGGGCCTGGAGAGGACCTCAGCACTCATACAGCAGAGGGGCTAGACCACTAGAAGGAAAACTAAGTAACAGAAAAACTTCATCATCAACAATCTCAGGATCCACACAGAGGCCCAATTGAAAAATCAGCAACTACTAAGACGACAGGCAGATAAATCCATAAAGATGGGAAGAAATCAGCGCAAAAAGGAGGAAAACACCGGAAACCAAAACAGCTCACCTCCTAAAAATGACCAAAACTCCTCACCAGCAAGGGAACAAAGCTGGACGGAGAATGAATGTGACAAAATGACTGAATCAGACTTCAGAAAGTGGATAATGAGAAACTTCATTGAGCTAAAAGAACATGTTCTAAATCAGTGCAAAGAAACTAAGAACCTTGAAAAAAGATTTGAAAAATAAATTCGAGTAAATGATAAAAAGAATGGAAAACTTAGAGAGGAATATGAATGAATTGAAGGAGCTGAAAAACAAAACACGAGAACTTCGTGAAGCATGCACAAGTTTCAACAGCCGAATTGACCAAGCAGAAGAAAGAATATCAGAAATTGAAGATCAACTCAATGAAATAAAACGTGAAACCAAGATTAAAGAAAAAAGCAAAAAAAGGAATGAACAAATCTCCAAGAAATGTAAGACTATGTGAAGAGACCCAACCTACATTTGATAGGTGTACAGAATGTGATGAAGAGAATGAATCCAAGCTGGAAAACACTCTTCAGGATATTATCCAGGAAAATTTCCCCAACCTAGCAAGACAGGTCAATACTCAACTCCAGGAAATACAGAGAACACCACAAAGATACTCCGCAAGAAGAGCAACCCCAAGGCACATAATCGTCAGATTCACCAGGGTTGAAATGAAGGAGAAAATACTAAGGGCAGCCAGAGAGAAAGGTTGGGTCACCCACAAAGGGAAGCCCATCAGACTCACAGCAGATCTCTTGGCAGAGACTCTACAAGCCAGAAGAGAGTGGGGGCCAATATTCAACATTCTTAAAGAAAAGAACTTTCAACCCAGAATTTCATATCCAGCCAAACTGAGCTTCATAAGTGAAGGAAAAATAAAATCCTTCATGAACAAGCAAGTACTCAGAGATTTTGTCACCACTAGGCCTGCTTTACAAGAGCTCCTGAAAGAGGCACTACACATAGAAAGAAACAACCAGTACCAGCCATCCTAAAAGCATATCAAATGCTAAAGACCATCAACAAAATGAAGAATCTACATGAACCAATGGGCAAAACAGCCAGCTAGCATCAAAATGGCAGTATCAAACTCACACATAACAATATTAACCCTAAATGTAAATGGGCTAAATGCACCAATCAAAAGACACAGACTGGAAAATTGGATAAAAAACCAAAACCCATCGGTGTGCTGGATCCAGGAAACCCACCTCACACGCAAAAATACACAAAGACTCAAAATAAAAGGATGGAGGAAGATTTACCAAGCAAATGGAGAGCAAAAAAAAAGCAGGAGTTGCAATTCTCATCTCTGATAAAATAGACTTTAAAGCAACAAAGTTCAAAAAGGACAAAGAAGGTCATTACATAATGGTAAAAAGATCGATACAACAAGAAGAGCTAATGATTCTAAATATAGAATCGTTATGGACCCAATGTAGGAGCACCCAGATATATAAGGCAAGTTCTTAATGACTTACAAAGAGACTTAGACTCCCACAAAATAATAGTGGGAGACTTTAACACTCCACTGTCAATAGCAGACAGATCAACCAGACTGAAAATTAACAAGGATATCCAGGACTTGAACTCAGACCTGGAACAAGCAAACCTGATAGACATTTACAGAACTCTCCACCCCAAATCCACAGAATATACATTCTTCTCAGCACCACATCACACCTACTCCAAAACTGAGCTTCATAAGTGAAGGAAAAATAAAATCCTTCATGAACAAGCAAGTACTCAGAGATTTTGTCACCACTAGGCTTGCTTTACAAGAGCTCCTGAAAGAGGCACTACACATAGAAAGAAACAACCAGTACCAGCCATCCTAAAAGCATATCAAATGCTAAAGACCATCAACAAAATGAAGAATCTACATGAACCAATGGGCAAAACAGCCAGCTAGCATCAAAATGGCAGTATCAAATTCACACATAACAATATTAACCCTAAATGTAAATGGGCTAAATGCACCAATCAAAAGACACAGACTGGAAAATTGGATAAAAAACCAAAACCCATCGGTGTGCTGGATCCAGGAAACCCACCTCACACGCAAAAATACACAAAGACTCAAAATAAAAGGATGGAGGAAGATTTACCAAGCAAATGGAGAGCAAAAAAAAAGCAGGAGTTGCAATTCTCATCTCTGATAAAATAGACTTTAAAGCAACAAACATCAAAAGGACAAAGAAGGTCATTACATAATGGTAAAAAGATCGATACAACAAGAAGAGCTAATGATTCTAAATATATATGGACCCAATGTAGGAGCACCCAGATATATAAGGCAAGTTCTTAATGACTTACAAAGAGACTTAGACTCCCACAAAATAATAGTGGGAGACTTTAACACTCCACTGTCAATAGCAGACAGATCAACCAGACAGAAAATTAACAAGGATATCCAGGACTTGAACTCAGACCTGGAACAAGCAAACCTGATAGACATTTACAGAACTCTCCACCCCAAATCCACAGAATATACATTCTTCTCAGCACCACATCACACCTACTCCAAAATTGACCACATAATTGGAAGTAAAGCACTCCTCAGCAAATGCAAAACAACTGAAATCATAACAAACAGTCTCTCAGACCATAGTGCAATCAAGTTGGAACTCAGAATTCAGAAAATAACTCAGAACCACACAGCTTCATGGAAACTGAACAACTGGCTCTTGAATGTTGATTGGATAAACAATGAAATGAAGGCAGAAATAAAGAAGTTCTTTGAAACCAATGAAAATGAAGACACAACGTATCAGAATTTTTGGGACACCTTTAAAGCAGTCTGTAGAGGAAAATATATAGCAATAAGTGCCCACATGAGAAGAATGGAGAGATCCAAAATTGACACCCTATCATCAAAATTGAAAGAGCTAGAGGAGCAAAATCAGAAAAGCTCAAAACCTAGCCAAAGACAAGAAATAACTAAGATCAGAGCAGAACTGAAGGAGATAGAGACAAGAAAAACCCTTCAAAAAATGAACAAATCAAAGAGCTGGTTTTTCGAAAAGATCAACAAAATAGACAGACCACTAGCCAGACTGATAAAAAAGAAAAGAGAGAACAACCAAATAGTTGCAATAAAAAACGATAATGGGGAAATCACCACAGATTCCACAGAAATTCAAACCATCATCAGAGAATACTACAAACAACTCTATGCACATAAACTAGTAAACCAGGAAGAAATGGATAAATTCCTGGACGCCTGTGTCCTCCCAAGCCTAAACCAGGAAGAAGCCGAAACTATGAATAGACCAATAACAAGGTCTGAAGTTGAGACAGCAATTAAGAGCCTACCACACAAAGAAAGCCCAGGTCCAGATGGGTTCACAGCTGAATTCTATCAGACACACAAAGAGGATCTGGTACCATTCTTTCTAAAACTATTCCAAA
Organism: Saguinus midas; assembly: GCA_021498475.1. Lineage (NCBI taxonomy): Eukaryota > Metazoa > Chordata > Mammalia > Primates > Cebidae > Saguinus > Saguinus midas. The sequence goes on along the minus strand of CM038391.1, from coordinate 144,902,018 downwards.
TAATCCAAAAAGAGGAAACCCTTCCCAAATCATTTTATGAGACCAACATCATCCTGATACCAAAGCCCGGCAGAGACTCAACAAGAAAAGAAAACTTCAGGCCAATATCCATGATGAACATAGATGCAAAAATCTTCAATAAAATACTGGCAAACCGATTGCAACAGCACATTAAAAAACTTATCCATCATGATCAAGTAGGATTCATCCCGGGGATGCAAGGCTGTTTCAACATACGCAAGTCTATAAATGTAATTCACCACATAAACAGAAGCAAAAAGAAAAACCACATGATTATCTCAATTGACGCAGAGAAGGCATTTGACAAAATTCAACAGCCCTATATGCTAAAAACCCTCAATAAACTTGGTATTGATGGAACATATCTCAAAGTAATAAAAGCTATTTACAACAAACCAACAGCCAATATCATACTTAATGGGAAAAAACTGGAAGCATTCCCTTTGAAATCTGGCACTAGACAAGGATGCCCTCTCTCACCACTCCTATTCAACATAGTACTGGAAGTTCTAGCCAGAGCAATCAGGCAAGAAAAAGAAATAAAGGGTATTCAAATAGGAAAGGTGGAAGCCAAATTGTCTCTATTTGCAGACGACATGATAGTATACCTAGAAGACCCCATCACCTCAGCCCAAAAGCTCCTGAATCTGATAAGCAACTTCAGCAAAGTCTCAGGATATAAAATCAATGTTCAAAAATCACAAGCATTCCTATACATCAATAACAGACTTAAAGAGAACCAAATCAAGAACGAACTGCCATTCACAATTGCTACAAAGAAAATAAAATATGTTGGAATACAACTCACAAGGAATGTAAGGGACCTCTTTAAGGAAAACTACAAACCACTGCTCAACGAAATAAGAGAGGACTCAAACAGATGGAGAAACATTCCATGTTCGTGGTTAGGAAGAATCAATATCGTGAAAATGGCTATACTGCCCAAAGTAATTTACACAATCAATGCTATCCCCATCAAACTACCACTGAATTTCTTCACAGAACTGGAAAAAAACACCATGAATTTTATATGGAACCAAAAAAGAGCCCGCATAGCCAAGTCAATTCTAAGCAAAAAGAACACAGCGGGAGGCATTACACTACCAGAGTTCAAACTATACTACAAGGCTACAGTAATCAAAACAGCATGATACTTGTACCAAAACAGAGATATAGACCAATGGAACAGAACAGAAGCATTGGAGGCAACGCAACATATCTACACCCATATTATCTTTGATAAACCAGACAAAAACAAGCAATGGGGAAAGGATTCCCTATTTAATAAATGGCGTTGGGAAAACTGGCTAGCCATGTGCAGAAAGCAGAAACTGGACCCCTTCCTGACACCTTACACTAAGATTAACTCCAGATGGATTAAAGACTTAAACAGAAGACCTGACACCATAAATACCCTAGAAGAAAATCTAGGCAAAACCATTCAGGACATAGGAATAGGCAAGGACTTCATGAATAAAACACCAAAAGCATTGGTAACAAAAGCCAAAATAGACAGATGGGACCTAATCAAACTCCACAGCTTCTGCACGGCAAAAGAAACAGTCACTAGAGTGAATCGGCAACCATCAGAATGGGAAAAAAACTTTGCAGTTTACACATCTGACCAAGGGCTGATATCCAGAATTTTCAAAGAACTCAAACAGATTTACAGGAAAAAAACAAACAAGCCCATTCAAAAATGGGCAAAGGATATGAATAGACACTTTACAAAAGAAGATATACATGAGGCCAGGCTCTCTGCTTCTCCTGTTCGACAGACAGCCGCATCTTCTCTCCCATCGCCAGCAACATCCCTGAGACATCATCGGGAAGATGAAGGTTGGAGTCAACGGATTTGGTCGTATTGGGCGCCTGGTCACCAGGGCTGCTTTTAACTCTGGTAAAGTGGATGTCATGGCCATCAATGATTTCTTCATTGACCTCAACTACATGGTCTACATGTTTCAGTATGATTCCACACATGGCAAATTCCATGGCACTGTCAAGGCTGAGAACGGGAAGCTTGTCATCAATGGAAATCCCATCACCATCTTCCAGGAGCGAGATCCCTCCAAAATCAAGTGGGGTGATGCTGGCGCTGAGTATGTGGTGGAGTCCCCTGGCGTCTTCACCACCATGGAGAAAGCTGGGGCTCACTTGCAGGGGGGAGCCAAAAGGGTCATCATATCTGCCCCCTCTGCTGATGCCCTTATGTTCGTGATGGGCGTGAACCATGAGAAGTATGACAACAGCCTCAAGATCGTCAGCAATGCCTCCTGCACCACCAACTGCTTAGCGCCCCTGGCCAAGTTCATCCATGACAACTTCGGTATTGTGGAAGGACTCATGACCATGGTCCATGCCATCACTGCCACCCAGAAGACTGTGGATGGCCCCTCCAGGAAACTGTGGTGTGATGGCCGTGGGGCTCTTTAGAACATCATCCCTGCCTCTACTGGTGCTGCCAAGGCCTTGGGTAAGGTCATCCCTGAGCTGAACGGGAAGCTTACTGGCATGGCCTTCCATGTCCCCACTGCCAAAGTGTCAGTGGTGGACCTGACCTGCCACCTGGAAAAACCTGCCAAATATGATAACATCAAGAAGGTGGTGAAGCAGGGGTCGGAGGGCCCCATCAAGGGCATCCTGGGCTACACTGAGCACCAGGTGGTGTCCTCTGACTTCAACAGTGACACCCATTCTTCCACCTTCGATGCTGGGGCTGGCATTGCCCTCAATGACCACTTTGTCAAGCTCATTTCCTGGTATGACAATGAATTTGGCTACAGCAACAGGGTGGTGGACCTCATGTCCCACATGGCCTCCAAGGAGTAAGACCCTGGACCACCAGCCCCAGCAAGAGCATGAGAGAAAGAGGCCCTCACTGCTGGGAGTCCCTGCCACACTGAGTCCCCTCACCACACCGAATTGCCCCTCCTCAGATTCCATGCAGACCCCTTAAAGAGGGAGGGTCCTAGGGAGCCCCACCTTGTTGTGTACCATCAATAAAGTCCCCTGTGCTCACCCCCAAAAAAAAGATACATGAGGCCAACAACATATGAAAAATGCTCATCATCACTGGTCATTAGAGATGCAAATCAAAACCACATTGAGATACCATCTGATGCCAGTTAGAATGGCAATCATTAAAAAATCTGGAGACAGCAGATGCTGGAGAGGATGTGGAGAAATAGGAACACTCTTACACTGTTGGTGGGAGTGTAAATTAGTTCAACCATTGTGGAAGACAGTGTGGCGATTCCTCAGGGACCTAGAAATAGAAATTCCATTTGACCCAGCAATCCCATTACTGGGTATATATCCAAAGGACTATAAATCGTTCTACTATAAGGACACATGCACACGAATGTTCATTGCAGCACTGTTTACAATAGCAAAGAACTGGAACCAACCCAAATGCCCAACGATGATAGACTGGACTGGGAAAATGTGACACATATACACCATGGAATATTATGCAGCAATCAAAAATGATGAGTTTGTGTCCTTTGTAAGGACATGGATGAATCTGGAGAACATCATTCTCAGCAAACTGACACAAGAACAGAAAAGAAATACCATATACTCACTCATAGGTGGGTGAGAAAATGAGAACACATGGACACAGAGAGGCAGTCTACTATACACTGGGGTCTATTGGGGGAATGGGGAGGGACAGCGGGGGGGCTGTGGAGGGATAGCCTGGGATGAATGCCAAGTGTGGGTGAAGGGGAGGAAGGCAGCAAAACACACTGCCATATGTGTACCTATGCAACTATCTTGCACGTTCTGCACATGTACCCCAAAACCTATAATGCAATAAAAATTTAAAATAAATAAATAAATAAATTCCGCTGGCCGGGCAGGGTGGCTCATGGCAGCCTGTAATTTAGGTGCCTCAAAAGCCAATGTGGGTGGATCATGAGAAGTTGCGGGTTCAAGACATGCCTGACCAACATGGTGAAACCTCGTCTTTGAAACAAAAAATTGTTTTTGGCTTGGCTCTTCAGGCCTGTAATCCCAGCACTACATGGTCTACATGTTTCAGTATGATTCCACACATGGCAAATTCCATGGCACTGTCAAGGCTGAGAACGGAAGCTTGTCATCAATGGAAATCCCATCACCATCTTCCAGGAGCGAGATCCTCCAAAATCAAGTGGGGTGATGCTGGCGCTGAGTATGTGGTGGAGTCCTGGCGTCTTCACCACCATGGAGAAAGCTGGGGCTCACTTGCAGGGGGAGCCAAAGGGTCATCATATCTGCCCCTCTGCTGATGCCCTTATGTTCGTGATGGGCGTGAACCATGAGAAGTATGACAACAGCCTCAAGATCGTCAGCAATGCCTCCTGCACCACCAACTGCTTAGCGCCCTGGCCAAGTTCATCCATGACAACCGGTATTGTGGAAGGACTCATGACCATGGTCCATGCCATCACTGCCACCCAGAAGACTGTGGATGGCCCCTCCGGGAAACTGTGGTGTGATGGCCGTGGGGCTCTTTAGAACATCATCCCTGCCTCTACTGGTGCTGCCAAGGCCTTGGGTAAGGTCATCCCTGAGCTGAACGGGAAGCTTGTCATCAATGGAAATCCCATCACCATCTTCCAGGAGCGAGATCCTCCAAAATCAAGTGGGGTGATGCTGGCGCTGAGTATGTGGTGGAGTCCTGGCGTCTTCACCACCATGGAGAAAGCTGGGGCTCACTTGCAGGGGGAGCCAAAGGGTCATCATATCTGCCCCTCTGCTGATGCCCTTATGTTCGTGATGGGCGTGAACCATGAGAAGTATGACAACAGCCTCAAGATCGTCAGCAATGCCTCCTGCACCACCAACTGCTTAGCGCCCTGGCCAAGTTCATCCATGACAACCGGTATTGTGGAAGGACTCATGACCATGGTCCATGCCATCACTGCCACCCAGAAGACTGTGGATGGCCCCTCCGGGAAACTGTGGTGTGATGGCCGTGGGGCTCTTTAGAACATCATCCCTGCCTCTACTGGTGCTGCCAAGGCCTTGGGTAAGGTCATCCCTGAGCTGAACGGGAAGCTTGTCATCAATGGAAATCCCATCACCATCTTCCAGGAGCGAGATCCTCCAAAATCAAGTGGGGTGATGCTGGCGCTGAGTATGTGGTGGAGTCCTGGCGTCTTCACCACCATGGAGAAAGCTGGGGCTCACTTGCAGGGGGAGCCAAAGGGTCATCATATCTGCCCCTCTGCTGATGCCCTTATGTTCGTGATGGGCGTGAACCATGAGAAGTATGACAACAGCCTCAAGATCGTCAGCAATGCCTCCTGCACCACCAACTGCTTAGCGCCCTGGCCAAGTTCATCCATGACAACCGGTATTGTGGAAGGACTCATGACCATGGTCCATGCCATCACTGCCACCCAGAAGACTGTGGATGGCCCCTCCGGGAAACTGTGGTGTGATGGCCGTGGGGCTCTTTAGAACATCATCCCTGCCTCTACTGGTGCTGCCAAGGCCTTGGGTAAGGTCATCCCTGAGCTGAACGGGAAGCTTGTCATCAATGGAAATCCCATCACCATCTTCCAGGAGCGAGATCCTCCAAAATCAAGTGGGGTGATGCTGGCGCTGAGTATGTGGTGGAGTCCTGGCGTCTTCACCACCATGGAGAAAGCTGGGGCTCACTTGCAGGGGGAGCCAAAGGGTCATCATATCTGCCCCTCTGCTGATGCCCTTATGTTCGTGATGGGCGTGAACCATGAGAAGTATGACAACAGCCTCAAGATCGTCAGCAATGCCTCCTGCACCACCAACTGCTTAGCGCCCTGGCCAAGTTCATCCATGACAACCGGTATTGTGGAAGGACTCATGACCATGGTCCATGCCATCACTGCCACCCAGAAGACTGTGGATGGCCCCTCCGGGAAACTGTGGTGTGATGGCCGTGGGGCTCTTTAGAACATCATCCCTGCCTCTACTGGTGCTGCCAAGGCCTTGGGTAAGGTCATCCCTGAGCTGAACGGGAAGCTTACTGGCATGGCCTTCCATGTCCCCACTGCCAAAGTGTCAGTGGTGGACCTGACCTGCCACCTGGAAAAACCTGCCAAATATGATAACATCAAGAAGGTGGTGAAGCAGGGGTCGGAGGGCCCCATCAAGGGCATCCTGGGCTACACTGAGCACCAGGTGGTGTCCTCTGACTTCAACAGTGACACCCATTCTTCCACCTTCGATGCTGGGGCTGGCATTGCCCTCAATGACCACTTTGTCAAGCTCATTTCCTGGTATGACAATGAATTTGGCTACAGCAACAGGGTGGTGGACCTCATGTCCCACATGGCCTCCAAGGAGTAAGACCCCTGGACCACCAGCCCCAGCAAGAGCATGAGAGAAAGAGAGGCCCTCACTGCTGGGGAGTCCCTGCCACACTGAGTCCCCTCACCACACCGAATTGCCCCTCCTCAGATTCCATGCAGACCCCTTAAAGAGGGAGGGTCCTAGGGAGCCCCACCTTGTTGTGTACCATCAATAAAGTCCCCTGTGCTCACCCCCAAAAAAAGATACACATGAGGCCAACAACATATGAAAAAATGCTCATCATCACTGGTCATTAGAGAGATGCAAATCAAAACCACATTGAGATACCATCTGATGCCAGTTAGAATGGCAATCATTAAAAAATCTGGAGACAGCAGATGCTGGAGAGGATGTGGAGAAATAGGAACACTCTTACACTGTTGGTGGGAGTGTAAATTAGTTCAACCATTGTGGAAGACAGTGTGGCGATTCCTCAGGGACCTAGAAATAGAAATTCCATTTGACCCAGCAATCCCATTACTGGGTATCTATCCAAAGGACTATAAATCGTTCTACTATAAGGACACATGCACACGAATGTTCATTGCAGCACTGTTTACAATAGCAAAGACCTGGAACCAACCCAAATGCCCAACGATGATAGACTGGACTGGGAAAATGTGACACATATACACCATGGAATATTATGCAGCAATCAAAAATGATGAGTTTGTGTCCTTTGTAAGGACATGGATGAATCTGGAGAACATCATTCTCAGCAAACTGACACAAGAACAGAAAAAGAAATACCGCATATACTCACTCATAGGTGGGTGAGAAAAATGAGAACACATGGACACAGAGAGGCAGTCTACTATACACTGGGGTCTATTGGGGGAATGGGGGAGGGACAGCGGGGGGGCTGTGGAGGGATAGCCTGGGGATGAATGCCAAGTGTGGGTGAAGGGGAGGAAGGCAGCAAAACACACTGCCATATGTGTACCTATGCAACTATCTTGCACGTTCTGCACATGTACCCCAAAACCTATAATGCAATAAAAATTTAAAATAAATAAATAAATAAATAAATAAATTCCGCTGGCCGGGCAGGGTGGCTCATGGCAGCCTGTAATTTAGGTGCCTCAAAAGCCAATGTGGGTGGATCATGAGAAGTTGCGGGTTCAAGACATGCCTGACCAACATGGTGAAACCTCGTCTTTGAAACAAAAAAATTGTTTTTGGCTTGGCTCCTCAGGCCTGTAATCCCAGCACTTAGAATGCTGAGGCGGGAGGATCGTGAGGTCACAGGTTCTATACTGGCCTCAAAAGGCACAGTGCAGCCCGCTTCCTATAAAACAAACAAACAAACAAACAAACAAAAAACTGAAAAGCAGGCCAGGCACAGTGGCTCACGCCTGTAATCCCAGCACTTTGGGAGGCCGAGGTGAGTGGATCACGATGTCAAGAAATCGAGACCATCCTGGTCAACATGGTGAAACCTCGTCTCTACTAAAAATACAAAAAATTAGCTGGGAACAGTAGTGCATGCCTGTAATCCCAGCTACTTAGGAGGCTGAGACAGGAGAATTGCCTGAACCCAGAAGGCAGAGGTTGCAGTGAGCCGAGATCATGCCATTGCACCCCAGCCGGGTAACAAGAGCAAAACTGCGTTTCAAAAAGAAAAATGGAAAAACAAAAAAACATAAAAAATCTGAGGCAGGCATGGCATGTGCTTGCTTTGGCAGCATCTGCACTAAATTTGAAATGCTACACAGAAGGCCAACATGGCTGCAGTGCAAAAATGACACAGAAAGGGGTGCAGCATTTCGAATGTTTTGTTGTTGTTGTGGCTGTTTTGTGTAAATCAAATAAAGATAGAGTTGAGATACAAAAAAGTAAAAATAGAAAGTTAGTTGGACGTGGTGGTGTGGACACCTGTAACCCCAGCTACTTGAAGGGCATTGGCAGGACAATTGCTTGAACCCAAAAGAAAGGTGTTGCAATAAGCAAAGATCACACTGTTGCACTTCAGCCTGGGTGACAAGAGGTAAAGAAATTACATCATAAAGAAATGTGGGTCAAGGGTATAGTCTCCAGGCACCTCGTTTTGTTACAATTGCACACACTCATCTGTCTGTTTACTTTTCTTGTTCTTTTTCTCTTTTTTATGTGAGGTGGGTTTTCACTGGAATGCCCAGGCTGACCTCAAGCTCATGACCTCAGGTGACCCACCCATCTTGGCCTCCCAAATGGCTAAGATTGCTGGCTTGGGTCACAGCGCTTGGCAAAGTCTCTCTGATTTCGTTTTTTACAATAAATTTGGTTGGCTGGGCCAGGTGGCTCTTGGGAGTCTGTAATTTATGTGCCTCAAAAACCAATGCAGGCAGATCACGAGAAGTTGCAGGTTTGAGACCCGCCCAACCAACATGGTGAAACCCCATTTTTGAAATGAAAAAGAAATTTGGTTTCAGCTCAGCTCCTCAGACCTGTAATCCCAGCACTTAGAATGCCGAGGTGGGTGGATCGTGAGTTCACAGGTTCGAGACTGGCCTCGAAAGACACAGCACAGACCACTTTCTATAAAGAACAGGAAAACATAAAATAGCTGAGGCAGCCATGGCATGTGCTCGCTTCTGCAGCACCTGCACTAAAATTGGGATGCTACACAGAAGGCCGGCATGGCCTCAGTGCAAAAGTGACACTCAAAGGAATGCAGCATTCCATATTTGTTTTTTCTTGTGGTTGTTTTGTGGAAATCAAATAAAGATAGATTTGAGATACAAAAAAGTAAAAATAGAAAGTTTGCTGGACCTGGTGGTGTGTACACCCATAACCCCAGCTACTTGAAGGGCATTGCAGGACAAGCACTTGAACCCAAAAGGCAGGTGTTGCAATAAGCAAAGATCTCACTGTTGCACCACAGCCTAAGTGACAAGAGGAAACAGTATGTCATAAAGAGAAACGGGGTGGGGAGTGGAGTCTCCAGGCACCTCGATTTGTTACAATTGCACACACTCATCTGTCTGATTACTTTTCTTTTTGTATTTCTCCTTTTTTATGAGAGTTGGGTTTTCACGGAAATGCCCAATCTGTGAGACCTCAGGATTTGCTCACCTCGGCCTCCCAAAGTTTTGGCCAGTCTGGAATCTGTGACTTCAGAATCCACTTGCTTTGGCCTTCCAATGTGCTGGGATTACAGGCCTGAGCCACTGAGCCCAAGCCATGTTTTTTTTTTCATTTTAAACTGGGATTTTTCCATGCTATTCAGGCAGGTTTTGAACCCACAACCTCCCGTGATTCATTTGCCTTTGTTCACCTGACTTTGGTTTTTTTTTTTTTTGTACCTCAAATCTATCTGCATTTGATTTCTACCAAACAGCCAGAATGGAAAAACGAAAATTCAGAATGCTGCACATCTGTGTGTGTCATCCTTGTGCTGCTTCCCTCCCGGCCTTCTGTGTAGCATCCCAATTTTAGTATAGGTGCTACAGAACCGAGCACATGCCATGCCCAGCTCAGATGTTTTATTTTTTTCTGTTTTTAATTTTTATGGGGAGCGGTTTGCACTGTGTTGTTATCGGCCAGTTTCGAACCTGTGACCTCAGGATTCACTCTCCTCGGCCTTCCAACTTACTGGGATTACAGGCGTGAGCCGCAGAGCCGAATCCATGTTTTGTTTTCGTTTTAAACTGGGGTTTCTTCATGTTGGTCGGGCCGGTCTTGAACTCACAACCTCGGGTGATTTGCCCACTTTGGTCTCTGAAGTGCCTTGATGACAGGCTCCCGTGAGCCACTGTGACCAGCCGGTTGACTTTACTGTTTAAAAAAAAATGACAGAGACTGGGCTGGGCACTGTGACTCATGCCAGCATTCCTAGCACTTTGGGAGGCTGAAGTGGGTGGGTTACCTGAGGTCACGAGTTCGAGGTCAGCCTGGGCAACCCGGTGAACACCCACCTCATTTAAAAAAAGTGAAAAAGAAAAAGGAAAAAAAAAACATACAGATCAGTGTGCACAATTGTAAAAAAACGAGGTGCCAGGTGACTCCATCCTCAGCCCCATTTTTTTTATGACGTATTATTTCCCTCTTGTAACCCAGGCTGAAGTGCAATGGTGCAATCTTGGCTTATTGCAACATCTACCTCCTCAGTTCAAGGCATTGTCCTGCCTCAGCCTCCCAAGTAGCTGGGGTTGCAAATGTCCACACAACGTCCAGCTACCTTTGTTTGTTTGTTTTTTTTTTTTGTACCTCAAATTTATCTGTGTTAGATTTCTACCAAAGAGCCAGAAAAGAAAATAAAAAATTCAGAACGCTGCACATCATTGAGTGTCATCCTTCCCCAGCGTCCCTGTTGGCCTTCTGTGCAGTGTCCGAATTTTAATGTAGGTGCTGCTGAAGCCAGCACATGCCATGCCCATCTCAGGTTTTTTATTTATTTATTTATTTATTTATTTATTTTTACATGGAGCGGGTTGCACTGTGTCGTTCGTGACCAGTCTCGAACCTGGGACAACAGGATCCTCTCGCCTTGGCATTCTAACGTGCTTGGATTACAGGCATGAGCCACTGAGCCCAACCCATGTTTTGTTTTGTTTTAAACTGGGGTTTCTCCATGTTGGTTGGACCGGTCTCGAACTTGCAACCTCACGTGGTCCATCTGCCTTGGTCTCCGAAGTGCCTTGATGACAGGCTCCGGTGAGCCACTGTGACTGGCCAGCTGACTTTATTGTTAAAAAAAAGAGAGATACTGGGCTGGGCGCTGTGACTCACACCAGCAATCATAGCACTTTGGGAGGTGAAAGTGGGCGGGTCACCTGAGGTCACAAGTTCGAGATCAGCCTGGGCATCCCGGTGAAAACCCACCTCATTTACAAAAAAGTGAAAAGAAAGAAAAAGAAATCAGGCAGATCAACGTGTACAGTTGTAAAAAAATGAGGTTCCGGGTGACTCCACCCACTGCCCCGCCTTTCTTTATGACGTACTGTTTCCCTCTAGTCACCCAGGCTGAAGTGCAAAGGTGCGATCTTGGCTTATTGCAACATCTGCCTCCTCAGTTCAAGGCATTGTCTTGCCTCAGCCTCCCAAGTAGCTGGGGTTGCAAATGTCCACACAACCACATCCAGCTAAGTTTCTGTATTTTTTTCTTTTTGTTTCCGTCAAATCTATCTGTGTTTGATTTCTACCAAACAGCCAGAAAAGAACAAAAAAAGTATTCAGAACACTGCACATCTTTGCGTGTCATCGTTGCATGGCGTCCCCCCTGGCCTTCTGTGTAGCATCTTAATTTTAATGTAGGTGCTACTGAACTGAGCACATGCCATGCCTGGCTCAGATTTTTATTTTTTCTGTTTTTAAGTTTTTTATAGGGAGCAGGTTGTGCTGTGTCATTCACGGCCAGTCTCAAACCTGGGACCTCAGGATCTGCTGGCCTCACCCTTCCAACATGCTGGGATTACAGGCATGAGCCACCGAGCCCAACCCATGTTTTGTTTTCATTTTAAATGGGTTTCTCCATGTTGGTCGGGCCGTTCTCGAACCCAGAACCTTGCGTGATCCGCCCACCTTGGTCTCTGACGTACCTCAATGTAAGGCTCCTGTGAGCTACTGTGACCGGCCTGCCAAATTTATTGTTAAAAAATGTGAGAGACTGGGCCAGACGCTGTGACTCACGGCAGCAGTCCTAGCACTTTGGGAGGCCAAAGTGGGTGGGTCACCTGAGGTCACGAGTTCGAGGTCAGCCTGGGCATCCCGGTGAAAACCCACCTCATTTACAAAAAGTGAAAAAGAAAAAAGAAATCAGACAGATCACTGTGTACAGTTGTAAAAAAACGAGGTGCCGGGTGACTCCACCCCCACCCCGCCTTTCTTCATGACGTACTGTTTCCCTCTTGTCACCCAGGTTGAACTGCAACGGTTCGATCTTGGCTTATTGCAACATCTGCCTCCTCGGTTTAAGGCATTGTCCTGCCTCAGCCTCCCAAGTAGCTGGGGTTGCAGGTGTCCACACCACCACGTCCAGCTAACTTTCTGTTTTTTTTTTTTTAACCTCAAATCTATCTATATTTGATTTCTACAAAACAGCCAGAATGGAAAAAAATATTCAGAACGACACACACTTTTGCATGTCATTTTTGCACAGCATCCCCCCACCTTCTGTGTAGCATCCCAATTTCAGTGTAGGTGCTGTTCAACCGAGTACATGCCATGCCCGGCTCAGATTTTTTATTTTTTTCTGTTTTTAAATTTTTTATAGGGAGTGGGTTGCGCTGTGTTGTTCATGGCCAGTATGAAACCTGTGACCTCAGGATCCGCTCACCTCGGTTTTCCAACATGCTGGGATTACAGGCGTGAGCCACCAAGCCCAACCCATGTTTTGTTTTTGTTTTAAACTGGGGTTTCTCCATGTTGCTCCAGCCGGTCTCAAACCCGTAACCTCGCATGATCCACCCGCCTTGGTCTCCAAAGTGCCTTGATGAAAGTCTCCCATGAGCCACTGTGACCGACCGGCTGACTTTATTGTTAAAAAATAAATCAGAGATACTGTGCCAGGCGCTGTGACTCATGCCAGCAATTCTAGAACTTTGGGAGGCCGAGATTGATTCTGAATTCAATGGATTAAGACTATCTTGGTGTCTTTTATGGCACCCAGAGTGTCTGCCTGGCCTTTGTTGATTCTTTCATGTTTCTTGGGGCCTCAGGGATCCACCTATTGCCACTGCAGCTGCAGCCATTGCCCCAGAATCCTCTTTCCACCCACATGGCCAGCAGACCTGACCACTCTGACATCCATCAGACTTACGTGGGGCACACCACCACGTTACAAAGCCAAGGCACACACCAGTGGTATGTGGTCACTAGCCCATGGTGGCTGTGGTGACACTCCCCAAGGCAGAGCCTGCTTGGGTCTCATATTGGTCTGCCTCAGTGGGCCAAAGAGCCATTCAAAAAGGAAGAATCAGTAGGTAGCCTCGGGGAAGGAGCACACACGCAGGTCTGGTGCTCACAAGGGCAGGGTCAGGGGATCCAGCCGAGAGCTCAGGCAGAAACCTCGGGCATAGCCTGGCCACCAAGAAATATGACTGCATCATCCCAATGCCACAGACACGATGGCGGTCCCTCAGTTCTCCTGCCCAGGATGCCGGCTGGCCCATTGCACTGCTGTGGAGCCCCCTCACAGGCCCCGGGCCCCACCACTGGTGGCCTTGAAGAGACCCCCACCACCAGCCCAACACCAAGTCAATATGCCCAGAATCTCATCCATTCCTAACCCAGTCTCACTCTGGGCAACTGGCATGCCCCATTATGGGGACACTTTCCTGGGCCCAGGTGGCCTGACCTGTTGCCCCCCCCACAGCACCATCATTGGCACCTGCCATGGCTAGGCACAGGAGAGAGCAGAGAGCCAGCTTACAGTGGAAGTGGGTCATGCTCCAGATGAAACACCACGCACACCCAGAATTCAAGTGAGGACCTCCCCAACAGCTAGGATGAAGGGCCCAGCCCATTGGGATCCTCCCTAACTCAGAGGGGAAAGGCATGGGGCACAGTAGGAGATGAGCAGCACTAGGTCCCCAGCACAGGGACCAGCAGACCCTTCTACTCCCCATCACCAAGAGGAACTCTGCTTACACATGAATGAATCCAATCGCTATGGTAGCGCTACCACAACACAGAGAGGTAGCAGGCCAGAGGAGTTCGCTATCCCAAGGCACACCTCTCGGATTGTTAGAGAAGACTTTCTCACTGAGTGTGGGTCAGACTTCCCTACCCATCAGTCGCCTTTTATTGGGCCACCCATGAAAGCACTCAGGGACACCTGAGGAAGGGTGGGGTGCAGTCTATGGTGAGAGTAGGAAAACCCAAGCCACCCTTTACCCCACGTAGGAGGGTTGCACCTCCCTCAACCACCTCAATGACACTCCCCGATGAGCTGAGCTTTTCCTCAGGACCCACACACAGACCCCAAGGCAGCAACCAGAGGAGAGGGCCCCAGTGGCAGAAACAACACCGATCAGCCTCAGACACCTGAGGGACAACCCAGAGCACTCCAGGAGCACCACAAAGGCCCAAGAGCAGCCAACACTTGCACCACCTCAACAAGGGCAGCACGACACACTGGCAGGTAAGACCCCATTGCCATGGGGAGGGGACACTGATGCAGGGCAATGACCACAGAAGTGACAGTGAGGGATACCTCCTGCATCAGAGAACTTTGCCACCTTCACCAGGCATTGAGCGGGGGAGCACACTGAGGTCAGGCCAGATCCTGTACCCCTATGCTTCCCGACACAAGCCCCACAGGTGGGGAGAGAAGAGGCAAGGGGCCCCCACAGGTGGGACGAGAAGAACAGTACCATCCCCTGTGAATATCCATCACTCACCCACCGTGAATTGTTTGCAGCCCAGAAGAGCGTGACATCACCACATCGATTGGAAATAGACCCAGAGAAGAGCAACGGGGGTCAGCCTCATTAAAACCACCAAGCTGACCAGCCTGCAACTGGCCAGCCCCGCTCTGGGAAAGAGACGGTGGACAACCCCAGGGGAGAGAAAAACGCCTGACACACATGGAACGGAGCCAACAGGGTGGGGTTGTCATGACCACCCCGGGTGCCCACAGCAGAGATCGCACACACAGGCAGATGAAAGCCTGCCCCCATCAGTGTTTCTCTGCCACACCCAGTTGGGTCAGAGGAGACCCCCACCCAGGGCAGCCCCAGGGAGTTGGGACACTCAGTCAGCGCACAGGAGGCAAGGCACAGGGGCCCCAGCTGGTGGCTCAATCGAGAGCAGTGTGGGCTAGCCAGGTCACCGGTAGACCAGAGGCCCCTCACACATTTAGACACCCAACTTCTCCAGCGATGGGTCGCCAGAGAACAGTGTGTCAGCAATAACCTGGTGGCCCAAAATGCCAACTCAGAGTAAAAAGTATACCCCGCCCAGGGGTCAGGGGGTCGAGTCACTGGCCACATCGCTGACTCAGAAATGCACGACACAAACATCTGTCCCCAAAAAGGCTGCCATCACAGCCAGACACGGAGCATCCAGGGCTGTCTGGTCGACCCCAAGACACAGGAGCAGCAGCGGGGCCAGAGACGCCCTCTGGGACACCAGTGCCATGCAGAGACCGGCCCGTGCTTCCAGAGCAAGACTCTTTCAGCCATCCCCTCACACGTGAGGGGCACACAAAAGGCTGAAGGCACTCAGGGACCACTCTGACTACAAATGTGGATTTGGAAGAAAAGTGTCACAGCAGAGGGACCGTGGCTGGGAGCAGCACCCAGAGAGGATGGTGCAGGATGGCCACCGACTTCCCATGGGGACTTGGAAAAGAAATTCTGTGGGTGTCTCAGGTGGCCATGGCCCACACAGGCCCATGACAGCACCGGGAAAGGGCATCCCCGGTTACCCACGCCATGCACGGAGGGTCGCCGTGGGTCACGGGTTGAGCCTCTGGAGCTACCACATGCTGGTCAACCAGCCCAGGCAGCCCTCACACTGCTCTCAGGCCTGGAAACTCAGTGACAGCCTGCCCCTGTATAACCCTGCATGCCCGAGTTCTGACTCACAAGTGACTCGGCAGTGCTCTGGTGCCACAGGGACAGCCCCACTGATGGATGCAGGCTTTCTGGAGCACTGCCTAGCTTACAGTGGGAATGGTCCCCTCCCTCGGCAGCTATCACTGGAGCTCCAGAAGCCAAGAGAACTATATAAAAGCGGCCGCCAGTTGGGGCTTGACAATCGGCAACAACCATTTCCAAACCTGTCCCAAAGACAGATCCGGATGGCAGGGCGGCTGGCGGACTGCAAAACAGAAAGTCTTCCTGCGGCTGAAACACAGCCCCTCCACCCCAACCCCACAGAAACCGTCCTCCAAACGTGTCTCTGCGTAGACCGAGATAGACTCAAAAGACAAGCCAATGACGTGTGGGTGTTTGGAGACGCATCTCTGAGCTAGAAAGAACATACAGGTTTCAGTCACGAGTCATTCAGGTGACAGAGAGACACAGAATGAGGACACTTTCACAATTCACACGGTGGGGGGAAGACAGAAAGGGGATAGAAAAAAGAGACATGAAGGAAAGAGGGAGGGAAGAAAGAAAGCAGGGAGGGTGGAGGAAGGAGATGGAGAAAACAGAGAGACAGAATTTTTAAAAACTGGAGAAAATATATAACAAAAGAGAGGTGGAAAATGAAGAAAGATGAAAAAGAGAAGAAATGAGAAAAGAGCTGAAGGAAAGAAGGGCAAAAGAGAAAAAAAGGAAGTATAAAATACAAAGAAAGAAAGAAAAAAGAAAAGAAACAGAAAAAAGGAAAGAAGGGAGAAAGGAAGGAAGAAAAGAAAAAGAAAGAAACAAAGAAAGAAGAAAAGAAGAAAGAAAAAAGAGGCTAATGCCCTTTTTGGCGTTAGCCCACCTGCATCCAGGTAAAAAAATAATAAAAGAAAGAAAGGAAGGAAGAAAGAAAAAGACAGAAAATAGAGAAAATAAAACTCTGTACTCAACATAATCAGGCCTGGCCACAGAACAAGGCTCCATCTAGAAAGACAGAGAGACAGAGAGAAAGAAAGAAAAAGAAAGAAAGGAAGGAAGAAAGAAAAAGAAAGAAAGAAAGAAAGAAAGAAAGAAAGAGAGAGAGAGAGAGAAAGAAAGAAAGAAGGAAGGAAGGAAGGAAGGAAGGAAGGAAGGAAGGAAGGAAGGAAGGAAGGAAGGAAGGAAAGAAAGAAAGAGAGAGAGAGAGAAGCCGGGCAAAGTGGCTCATGCCTGTCATCCCAGCACTTTGGGAGGCCGAGGTGGTGGATCACAGGGTCAGGAGTTCGAGACCAGCCTGGCCAAAATGTTGAAACCCCGTCTCTATCTCTACTAAAAATACAAAATCAGCTGGGCGCAGTGGCACGTGTCTGTAATCCCAGCCACTCAGGAGACTGAGGCAGGAGAATTGCTTGAACCCAGGAGGCCGAGGTTGCAGTGAGCCGAGATTGCATCATTGCACTCCAGCCTGAATGACAGAGTGAGACTCTGTCTCAAAAAAAGGAAAGAAAACACACACACACACACACACACACACACACACACACACGAAAAACAGAAACAATGAAAGAAACACAGGAACAATGAAAGAAACAAACAAGAAATAAAGAACTGGAAAAGGCAATTAGGAAGAGAGGACCAAAAGGAGAAAGAATAGAAAGATTTCTTTTTTAAAAATCCTCTAAAAGCATAGTAAGGCCCAGGGAGGGGCTATGACACAGCTTCCACCTTATGAATATGTTGGCCAGGAAAATAAAAATACCACATGTAATGTAACTGTTAAAAGTGACTGTGAGCTGGGCACGGTGGCTCACGCCTGTCATCCCAGCACTCTGGGGGGCTGAGGCGGGTGGGCCACCTGAGGTCCAAGAACAGGCTGGCCAACATGGTGAAACCCTGTCTCTGCTAAAAATACAAAAATATATATATATTTAATTTTAATGTTAAAAAAAATCCTCCAGGTGTGGTGGTGCATGCCTGTAACCCCAGGCACTCAGGAGGCTGAGGCAGGAGAATCGCTGGAACCCAGGAGGTGGAGGTTGCCATGAGCCGAGATCTCGCCATTGCACTCCAGCTCGGGTGACAGAGTGAGACTATGTCTCAAAAGAAAAAAGAAAACACACACACACACACACACACACACACACACACGAAACACAGTAACAACGAAAGAATCAAAGAAAAAAGACAGAACTGGAAAAGGAAATTAGGAAGAGAGAAAATAAAAGGAGAAAGAATAGAAAGATTTTTTAATCCTCTATAATCATAGTAAGGCCCAGGGAGGGGCTATGACACACCTTCTACCTTATGAATATGTTGGCCAGGAAAATAAAAATATCACAGGTGCACTGCATCCGTCTATGAGAGGGCAGGGACAGGATGTGGGAAAATGACTACTCATCACACGTGATGTGTCGCACCCAGTGAGCCCTTTCTAGATGGTAACAGGGCTGAGGATGAATTTGGGCGAGCTGGTTGAATCCACACCTCTGTGCTCCCTCAGTCCTCTTTGGCTTAGGATAGAGCGACTATAGTCCATTGTCGACTCAGCTGGAGACTTTTCCCACTGGCCCAGTTAACGGTCCCATATAACATCCCCATCAGATGGGATTTCTCCGTTTCCCTGGCTGGTCTAAAACTCTTGGGCTCAAGCAGTCTGCCCACCTCTGCCTCCCAAAATGCTCCTCCAAAAAAAAAGTTTGCCAGCATGCCCAGCCTGAGCAACCTTTATTTTTAAGGCCTTGAAGAATGGTTAAAAAATCAAAGATAGATTCAAGAACTTCCAATACTGATGAATAGGAGTGAGAGAAGACATCTTTGTCCTGTGCCAGTTTTCAAAGGCTTAACAATTAAAAAATTAACTGGGGAGGATCTTCCAAGATGGCGTCATAGAGGCAACTCAGGATTGCAGCTCTCAGTGAAGGTGCAGAGGGTGAGTCCTAGCCGCATTCTCGGACGGACCTTTTTTGCCCACAGAACGTTGAAAGTCCCAGGTGTGGGAGAGATATGAGATGCCAGCATAGCCGGCTCACGTGGCTGGTTCAGCCGGTGCCGCAGCACAGTGGCACCCGGCACAAAACTCACTGGTCTGGGTGCCCTGTTAAACTGGCAATCTGAGATTTGAAGGGCAGATTGGCATGTCCATCTGATTGAATGGGACTTGGACAATGAGCCAGACCAGGAGATTCCTGGGAAGTGTGATCTGAGCCAGTGCAGTGGGCAGTGGCATGGGAGATCACATGGATCCCAGTGCCCTATTGGCAGGCAACTGGGGCGCCAGTGAGAGAGTCAACTGTTCAGCTTGGGGAGAGGAAGAGAGAGAGAGAGGATGGACTCTGAGGCAGGGAGATGGGTGATTGGGCTCGGTGGGTCCCACCCTCACGGGGACAAGCAGGGCAGCGATTGGAGGCACTCAGGGCTGAGAGTTTTGCTGCCGCACAGTTGAATCTAGGATGGTGCAGCCTGGGGAAGGGCCATCCGCCATTACAGACGCAATCCGCCCCTACTGAAGTACCACCCAGTGCTGATGCAGCCTGCCATTGCCGAGGCAACACGCCATAACAGAGACTCCACCAGCAGGGTGGAGTGCACCACAGCAGAATGGAGCCCCTGGCAGCAGGCAGACCCATGCTAGCAGGGCAAAGCCTCGGCAGGCAAATAGTGAATAGACTACCTCCTAGCCAGGCAGGACAGTGCAACAGATAATCATAAAGAAAGCCCCAACTCCCTGAGACAGAGCATCTAAGGAAGAAAAAAGAGGGGGTTATGAGTTCTGTTGCAGCAGAAATAAACACATCCTCCCAACAACCCTGAATGAACAACGGAGCTCACAGCTCAGCACTGGAGCTCCTATAAAGCACAGACCATCTCCTCAAGCAGATATCTGACCCCTGTATATCCAAAAAGTCACCTCAAAAAAAGGACTAATCAGACTGACATTTGGCAGGCATCATTCTGGGACAAAGATAGCAGAAGAAGAAACTGGTAGCATCTCTCACTGTTCCGCAGCTGCTACAGGTGCAACCCAGACAAGCAGGGCCAGGAGTGGACCTCAGCACTCGTACAGCAGAGGGGCTAGACCATTAGAAGGAAAACTAAGTAACAGAAATACTTCATCATCAACAATCTGGGCGTCCACTTAGTGACCCAATTGAAAAATCAGCAACACTTAAACTGAGAGGTGGATAAATCCATAAAGATGGAAAGAAACGAGGGCAAAAAGGAAAAAAATACCTGAAACCATAACACCTCACCTTCTACAAAGGACCAAAACTCCTCACCAGCAAGGAAACAAAGCTGGACGGAGAATGAGTGTGAAGAAATGACGGAATAAGACTTTAGTAAGTGAATAATGAGAAACTTCAGTGAGCTAAAAGAACATGTTCTAAATCAATGCAAACAAACTAAAAACATTGAAAAAAGATTTGAAAAAAAATTCGAGGAAATGATAACAAGAATGGACAACTTAGAGAGAAATATGAATGAATTGAAGAAGCTGAAAAACACAACACAAGAACTTCAAAAATTATGCACAAGTTTCAACAGACGAATTGACCAAGCAGAAGAAAAAATATCAGAAGTCGAAGATCAACTCAATGAAATAAGACAAGAAACCAAGATTAGAGAAAAAAAGCACAAAAAGGAATGAACAAAATCTCCAAGAAATGTGGGACTATGTGAAGAGACCCAACCTACGTTTGATAGGTGTACCAGAATGTGATGAAGAGAATGAATCCAAGCTGGAAAACACTCTTCAGGATATTATCCAGGAAAATTTCCCCAACCTAGCAAGACAGGTCAATACTGAACTCCAGGAAATACACAGAATACCACAAAGATACTCTTCAAGAAGAGCAACCCAAAGGCAAATAATCGTCAGATTCACCAGGGTTGAAATGAAGGAGAAAATACTAAGGGCAGCCAGAGAGAAAGGTCGGGTCACCCACAAAGGGAAGCCCATCAGACTCACAGCAGATCTCTCAGCAGAGACTCTACAAGCCAGAAGAGAGTGAGGGCCAATATTCAACATCATTAAAGAAAAGAACTTTCAACCCAGAATTTCATATCCAGCCAAACTGAGCTTCATAAGTGAAGGAAAAATAAAATCCTTCATGAACAAGCAAGTACTCAGAGATTTTGTCACCACTAGGCCTGCTTTACAAGAGCTCCTGAAAGAGGCACTACACATAGAAAGAAACAACCAGTACCAGCCATCCTAAAAGCATAGCAAATGCTAAAGAGCATCAACAAAATGAAGAATCTACATGAACCGATGGGCAAAACAGCCAGCTAGCATCAGAATGGCAGTATCAAATTCACACATAACAATATTAACCCTAATGTAAATGGGCTAAATGCACCAATCAACAGACACATACTTGTGAATTGGATAAAAAACCAAAACCCATCGGTGTGCGGTATCCAGGAAATCCACCTCACACGCAACGATACACAAAGGCTCAAAATAAAGGGATGGAGGAAGATTTACCAAGCAAATGGAGAGCAAAAAAAAGCAGGAGTTGCAATTCTCGTCTCTGATAAAATAGACTTTAAAGCAACAAAGATCAAAAGAGAAAAAAAGGGCATTACATAATGGTAAAAGGATTGAAACAACAAGAAGAGTTAATAATTCTAAATATATATGGACCCAATGCAGGAGCACCCAGATATATAAGGCAAGTTTTTATGACTTACAAAGAGACTTAGACTCCCACACAATAATACTGGGAAATTTTAACACTCCACTGTCAATATCAGACAGATCAACCAGACAGAAAATTAACAAGGATATCCAGGACTTGAACTCAGACCTGGAACAAGCAAACCTGATAGACATTTACAGAACTCTCCACCCCAAATCCACAGAATATGCATTCTTCTCAGCACCACATCACACCTACTCCAAAATTGACCACATAATTGGAAGTAAAGCACTCCTCAGCAAATGCAAAACAACTGAAATCATAACAAAGTCTCTCAGACCATAGTGCAATCAAGTTGGAACTCAGAATTCAGAAAATAACTCAGAACCGCACAGCTTCATGGAAACTGAACAACTGGCTCTTGAATGTTGATTGGATAAACAATGAAATGAAGGCAGAAATAAAGAAGTTCTTGAAACCAATGAGAACGAAGACACAACGTACCAAAATCTCTGGGACACATTTAAAGCAGTCTATACAGGAAAATATACAGCAATAATTGCCCACATGAGAAGAGTGGAGAGATCCAAAATTATCACCCTATCGTCAAAATTGAAAGAGCTAGAGGAGCAATATCAAAAAGCTCAAAACCTAGCCAAGACAAGAAATAACTAAGATCAGAGCAGAACTGAAGGAGATAGAGACAAGAAAACCCTTCAAAAATCAATAAATCCAAGAGCTGGTTTTTCAAAAGATCAACAAAATAGACAGACCACTAGCCAGACTGATAAAAAAGAAAAGAGAGAACAACCAAATAGATGCAATAAAAACGATAATGGGAAAATCACCACAGATTCCACAGAAATTCAAACCATCATCAGAGAATACTACAAACAACTCTATGCACATAAACTAGTAAACCAGGAAGAAATGGATAAATTCCTGGACGCCTGTGTCCTCCCAGGCCTAAACCAGGAGGAAGCCAAAACTATGAATAGACCAATAACAAGGTCTGAAGTTGAGGCAGCAATTAAGAGCCTACCACACAAAAAGCCCAGGTCCAGATGGGTTCACAGCCTAATTCTACCA
>CM038391.1:144831646-144879372 GCA_021498475.1 Saguinus midas | reverse complement strand
CACAAAGATATTCCTCAAGAAGAGCAACCCCAAGGCACATAATCGTTAGATTCACCAGGGTTGAAATGAAGGAGAAAATACTAAGGGCAGCCAGAGAGAAAGGTCAGGTTACCCACAAAGGGAAGCCTATCAGACTTACAGCAGATCTCTCAGCAGAAACCCTACAAGCCAGAAGAGAGTGGGGCCAATATTCAACATCCTTAAAGAACAGAACTTTCAGCCCAGAATTTCATATCCAGCCAAACTAAGCTTCACAACTGAAGGAAAAATAAAATCTTTTATGAACAAGCAAGTACTCAGAGATTTTATTACCACCAGGCCTGCTTTACAAGAGCTTCTGAAAGAAGCATTACACATAGAAAAAACAACCAGTATTAGCCTTTCTAAAAATATACCAAAAGTAAAGGGCATCAACATGAAGAATTTACATCAACGAATGGATAAAACAGCCAGTTAACATCAAATGGCAGTAATCCTAAATTTAAGTCGACTAAATCCCTTAATCAAAAGATACAGCCAAAACCCAACAGTATGCTACATCCAGACCCATTTCACATGCAAGGATACACAAAGACTCAAAACAAACCTCTTCTCTCCTGTGTGTATCCTCTCTCCTGTGTGTATCCTCCTCTCTCCTCTGTGTATCTCCTACTCTCCTGTGTGTATCCCCCTCTCTCCTGTGTGTATCTCCTCTCTTTTGTGTGTATGCCCCACTTCTGTGTGTATCCACCTCTCTCCTGTGTGCATTCCCTTCTCCTGTGTGGATCTTTCTCACTCCTGTATGCCCTCTCTCCTGTGTATCCTCCTCTCTGCTATGTGTATACTCTCCTCTCCTGTGTGTATCTATCTCTCTCATGTGTGCATCCTCTATTTTCCTGTGTGAACCCTCATCTCTCCTGTTTGTATTACCACTCTCCTGTTTGTATCCTTCTCTCTCCTGTGTGTATCCTTCTGTCTACCATGTGTATTTTCTCTCTTTTGTGTGTATCCTCCTGTCTCCTGTGTGTATCCTCTTCTTTACTGTGTGAATCCTCCTCAGTCCTGTGTGTATCCCCCTCTCCTTTGTGTACCTTTCTCTCTCCAGTGTGTATCCTTCTTTTGCCTGTGTGTATCCTTTTTTCTCCTGTGTGTATTTTTTCTCCTGTGTTTATCCTTCCCTTTCTTGTGTGTATCCTCTCTCCTGTGTATCCTCTCTCCAGTTTGTGTACCACTCTGTCCTGTGTATAACCACTCTCATATGTGTAACCCCCTCCATTTTGTGTGTATACTTTCTCTCTCCTGTGTGTATTTCAAACTCTTTTCTGTGTTTCCCCTCTCTCCTGTGTGTATCCTCCTCTCTGCTGTGTGTATCCTTTTTTCTCCTGTGTGTACGCTTCTCTTTCCTGTGTGTTTCCCCCTGTTCTGTGTGTATCTTCCCCTTTCTTGTGTTTATCCTTCTTTCTCCTGTGTGTATCACCCTTTCCTTCGTGTATGCCCCTCTCTCCTGTGTGTATTTTTTTCTCCTGTGTTTATCCTTCCCTTTCTTGTGTGTATCCTCCTCTCTCCTCTGTGTATCTCCTACTCTCCTGTGTGGATCCCCTCTCCTTTGTATTCTTTTCTCTCCTTTGTGTACCTACTGTCTCCTGTGTAAACCTTCCACTCTCCTGTGTGTATCACCCCTCTCCCGTGTTATTTTTTGACTTTTCAAAGGAACGACCATATGAAATCGATTAGTGATTATTCTTTACATTTGCTATATTTGAAGTGGTTCTGTGTATTAATCAGCGTTACACAGAATTAGAGTTCATATGAAATAGATTCCTGATTACCACCCAGGTATGTATCATTCAGGAAGCACTTAATTCATGGCTATCTTAAGCAGTGTCCTGATTACTCCATAGAAGTTCATTATTCACTGAATCTTTTAATGAGAGGCCATACAAAATAGACACGTGACTATTGCTCAATTGTGAATTATTCAATAAGGTTCTAAATGAGTGGTAGTATGAAATAGAATCCTGAGAATTCCCCAGGTGTATATCATTCAGGGAGGCACAGAATAAGTGGCCATATAAAAATGCTCGACTATTATTCTGGTGTGGATTATTCACTGAGAATCTAAATGAGTGGCTACATAACGTAGATTCTTAACTCTTCCCCAGGTGTGTATTACTGAATGAGACTCTGACTCAGTGGGCATAAAAAGGAGACTCAGGTGTATTTCCCAGGTGTTCATTACTTACAGAGACTCTGAATTTGTAGGCACTTGAAGTAGACCCTTGACTGTTTCTGAGGGGAGTATTATTCAGAGAGGCCCAGAACGAGTGGCCATGTGAAAGAGATTCCTGACTTATCACATATACATGTTATTCACCAAAACACTGAAAGAGTGGCCTTATGAAATAGACCGCATTTTACTCCACAGGTGCGCATTATTTTTCCACTCTAACCCACATATGAAATAGACTAGTGATTATTATCCACATGTGCAATATTTGAAGAGGTTCTGTATGAGTGTCCATATCAAATAGTCTCCTGACTCTCATACATGTGTGTATCATTCACGGAGCTGCTTTATTTGGGGCTAACTTCAATAGGGTCCTCCCTCCTCCACAGCTGTTTATTATGCAATGAAGCTCTGAATGAGACACCATATGAAATAGACTCCTTACTATTGCCCCATTGTGCATTATTTGGTAATGCTGTGATTGAGTGGGCATAGAACCTGGACTCTGACTATTTCCATGGTATGTGTTCTTCAGTCAGTTTCTGAACGAGTAACCCCATAAAATAGACTCCTGACTCTGTCCTCTTGACTATTACTCAGCTCTGCATTTTTCACTGAGTCTCTGGGTGAACGGTCTTATCAAATAGTCTCCAGACAATTCTCCGGGTGTGCATTATTCAGTGAGTCTCTTAATAAGTGGCTATATATAATAGAATCCTGAGTATTTTCCAGATATATATGATTCTTCACTGAGGAACTGGATAAGTAGCCATATCAAGTACACTCCTGACATTTCCATACGTCTGTGTTATTCTGTGAGGCTCTGAATGAGTGACCATATAATAGAGACTCCCGTATACTACTCAGGCGTGAGATTTTACATTCAGCTGTAAATGAGCGGCTATAAGAAACAGAATTCTGACTTTCCCAAAGTGTTTGTCATTCAGTTAGACTCTGAGTATGTGGCTATATGAAATAGAATTCTGACTACAAAACAGGTGTTCTTTACTCAATGAACCTCTGAGGAAATTCCACATCTAACAGCGACCAGAGTATTTCTCAGGTATTTATTATTCACTGAGGCTCTGAAACATTGGCCATATGAAATTCTTTTCTGACTAGTCTACAGGTGTGTATTATTGACTCTGACTCTAAATATTTGGGCATATATAATAGACTAGTGACTATTCCAAAGTTGTGTATTACTGACTCAGGCTTTGATTTTGTGACCATATAAAACAGACTAGCATCTATTCCACACATGTGCATTATTCCCTTAGGCTGTAAATGAGAGGCTATGTAAAGTACACTCTTCTCACTTCCCCAGGTGTGTGTCACTCATTGAGGCTCTTTTTGTATGACAATATGAAACAGGAGGCTGTCTATCTCAAATATTTTTATTACTGAGTGAATCTCTGAATGAGTGGCTATATGAAATAAAGTGCTGAGTACTTTACATTTGTGCATTATTCATTGAGGTTACGAGTCAGTGGACATATAAAATGGAATCCTGATAAATACACACGTGCATAGTATCCACTGAGGCTATGAATGTGTGTCCAAACGAAATATACTCCTGACTAGTCCACAGGTCTGCATTATTTACCGAGACTCTGAATGAATATGCATCGAAAATAGACGCCAAATTACTCTCCAGGTGTGTATTATTCAGTGAGGCTCAGAAGATATGGCCATATTAATTAGATTCCTTACAACATAAAGGGCCTGTTTTATTTACTGTGGCTCTGAAAATCTGTCTACATGAAATAGATTCCTGACTACATCACATTATTCAGTGACACTCCGAATTATAGGCAACATGAAAAAGTCTCCAGACTATTCCACAGGTGTGCATTATTTAGTGAGACTCTGAATGAGGGATAAAGTAAATCCTGACTATTTCTCCAGGTGTGTACATTAGTGAGGCTCTTAACAAGGGGCCATAGGAAAGAGACTTCTGACTATTCCGCAGGTGTGCATTATTTAGTGATTCTCTGAATGAGTGGCCATAAAAGATAGACTCCAGACTATATCACAAGTGTGTAATATTCAGTGAGGCTGTGAAATGCCATATAACAGACTTCTAATTTTATTCATTATTTTTGTCACATGTCCTCGTATGCATATCACTTCATGTGTTTCTCCTTCCTTATTACATTGTGATTCATCCACAGGTATGGTTTGTCCCTATTTAAACTTGTATATTACTCTCTGTGTCCATGTGTTCTCATTTTCTCACCCACCTATGAGTGAGTATATTATTTCTTTTCTGTTCTTGTGTCAGTTTGCTGAGAATGATGTTCTCAGATTCATCCATGTCCTTACAAAGGACACAAACTCATCATTTTTGATTGCTGCATAATATTCCATGGTGTATATACATTTTCCCAGTCCAATCTATCATCGATGGGCATTTGGGTTGGTTCCAGGTCTTTGCTATTGTCAACAGTGCTGCAATGAACATTCGTGTGCATGTGTCCTTATAGTAGAACGATTTATAGTCTTTTGGATAGATACCCAGTAATTGCTGTCAAATGGAATTTTATTTCAGGTATATCCTCTTTCTGGTGAACTATTTCCACTCCTCCAACAGTGTGTATACTACATCCTCTCCAGCATCTGCTGTCTCCAGATTTTTAATGATCGCCATTCTAACTGGTGTGAGATGATATCTCAATGTGGTTTTGATTTGCATCTGTCTACATGAAATAGATTCCTGACTACATCACATTATTCAGTGACACTCCGAATTATAGGCAACATGAAAAAGTCTCCAGACTATTCCACAGGTGTGCATTATTTAGTGAGACTCTGAATGAGGGGATAAAGGTAAAGCCTGACTATTTCTCCAGGTGTGTACACTTAGTGAGGCTCTTAACAAGGGGCCATAGGAAAGAGACTTCTGACTATTCCGCAGGTGTGCATTATTTAGTGATTCTCTGAATGAGTGGCCATAAAAGATAGACTCCAGACTATATCACAAGTGTGTAATATTCAGTGAGGCTGTGAAAGTGAAGCCATATGGAACAGACTTCTTTTTTTTTTTAATTTTTATTGCATTATAGGTTTTGGGGTACATGTGCAGAACGTGCAAGATAGTTGCATGACACATGGCAGTGTATTTGTTGCCTTCCTCCCTTCACCCACACTTGGTATTCATCCACAGGCTATAGTGTGTCCTCCCCATTTAACAATCCCCAGTGTATAGTAGACCGCCTCTCTGTGTCCATGTGTTCTCATTTTTCTCACCCACCTATGAGTGAGTATATGCGTATTTCTTTTTCTGTTCTTGTGTCAGTTTGCTGAGAATGATGTTCTCAGATTCATCCATGTCCTTACAAAGGACACAAACTCATCATTTTTGATTGCTGCATAATATTCCATGGTGTATATACATTTTCCCAGTCCAATCTATCATCGATGGGCATTTGGGTTGGTTCCAGGTCTTTGCTATTGTCAACAGTGCTGCAATGAACATTCGTGTGCATGTGTCCTTATAGTAGAACGATTTATAGTCTTTTGGATAGATACCCAGTAATGGGATTGCTGGGTCAAATGGAATTTCTATTTCAAGGTCCCTGAGGAATCGCCACACTGTCTTCCACAATGGCTGAACTAATTTACACTCCCACCAACAGTGTAAGAGTGTTCCTATTTCTCCACATCCTCTCCAGCATCTGCTGTCTCCAGATTTTTTAATGATCGCCATTCTAACTGGTGTGAGATGATATCTCAATGTGGTTTTGATTTGCATCTCTCTAATGACCAATGATGATGAGCACTTTTTCATATGTTTGTTGGCCTCATGTATGTCTTCTTTTGTAAAGTGTCTGTTCATATCCTTTGCCCATTTTTGAATGGGCTTGTTTGTTTTATTCCTGTAAATCTGTTTGAGTTCTTTGTAAATTCTGGATATCAGCCCTTTGTCAGATGTGTAAACTGCAAAGATTTTTTCCCATTCTGATGGTTGCCGATTCACTCTAGTGACTGTTTCTTTTGCCGTGCAGAAGCTGTGGAGTTTGATTAGGTCCCATTTGTCTATTTTGGCTTTTGTTGCCAATGCTTTTGATGTTTTTTTCATGAAGTCCTTGCCTACTCCTCTGTCCTGAACTGTTTTGCCTAGATTTTCCTCTAGGGTTTTTATGGTGTCAGGTCTTACGTTTAAGTCTTTAATCTGTCTGGAGTTAATTTTAGTGTAAGGTGTCAGAAAGGGGTCCAGTTTCTGCTTTCTGCACATGGCTAGCCAATTTTCCCAACACCTTTATTAAATAGGGAATCCTTTCCCCATTGCCTGTTTTTGTCTGGTTTATCAAAGATAATATGGTTGTAGATATGTTGTGTTGCCTCCGATGCTTCTGTTCGGAACAGACTTCTAATTACTCCACATGTGCTTTATTCACAGTTTGTCTGAATGAGTAGCCATATGACATACACTCCTCATTATTATCCATGTGTGCATTAATCAAACAGGCTCTGTTTGAGTGTCCATACCAAGTAGACTCCTGAAACTGCACCAGATGTGTATTACTCAGCGATACACAAAATTAGAGTTCATATGAAATAGACTCCTGACTATCACACAGGTGCATATCATTCAGCAAGGCATTTAATTCGTGGCTATGTTAAACAGCATCCTGATTACTCAATAGAAGTTTACTATTCAATGAAACTTTGAATGATAGATCATATAAAATAGACACCTGACTATTGCTCCATTGTGAATTATTCAATAAGGTTCTAAAGAGTTTCAGTATCAAATGGAATCCTGAGGATTCTTCAGGTGTATATCACTCAGTGAGGCACAAAATGGGTGGTCATATAAAAAATCCTCGACTATTACCTTGGTGTGCATTATTCCCTGAGGCTCTAAATGAGTGGCTACATGAAGTAGACTGTTAATTCTACCCCAGGTGTATATTATTGAATGAGACTCTGACTAAGTGGGCATAAAAAAGAGACTCTGGTGTATTGCCCAGTTGTTCATTACCTACAGAGTCTCTGAATGTGTAGCCATTTAAAGTAGACACTTGACTATTTTTGAGAGGAGTATTCTTCACAGAGGCCCTGAATGAGTGGCTATGTGAAAGAGATTCCTTACTTTTCAGATAGACATATTATTCACTAAAACACTGAAAGAGTGGCCTTCTGAGATAGAACCCATTTTACTCCACAGGTGTGCATAAGTTTTTGATTCACCAAACGAAACACCATATGAAACAGACAAGTGATTATTCCCCACATGTGCAGTATTCGAAAAAGCTTTCATTTTGCGGCCATATAATATAGACTAGTGTCTATTCCACACGTGTGCATTATTTCCTGACTCTGTAAATTAAAGGCTATATAAAATAGACTCCTAGCCCTTTCCCTGATGTGCATTACTCAGTGAGGCTCTTTTTGTTTAACCATATGAAACAGGATGCTGCCTATCTCTAATATTGTATTATTCAGTGAATCTCTAAATGAGTGTCTATATGAAATGGACTGCTAAGTATTTTACATTTTTGCATTTTTCACAGAGGTTACGAGTCAGTGGCCATATAAAATGGAATCTTGACTAATCCACACGTGCATATTATCCACTGAGGCTATGAATGAGTGTCGTAATAAAATAGACCCCTGGCTAGACCAAAGGTGTACATCATTTTCCGAGGCTCTGAATATATGTCCATCGAAAATAGACTCCAAATTATTCCCCAGGTGTGTATTATTCAGTGAAGCTCAGAATATGTTTCCATATCAATTAGATTCCTTACGATATCAAGTGTCTGTCTTATTCACTGAAGCTCTGAATATGTGTCTACATGAAATAGACAACTGACTACACCACATTATTCAGTGACACTCCGAATTAGAGGCCACATGAAAAAGTCTCCTGACTATTCCACAGGTGTGTATTATTTAGTGAGACTCTGAATGAGGGGATAAAGGTAAATCCTGACTATTACTCCAGGTGTGTACACTTAGTGAGGCTCTTAACGAGTGGCCATAGGAAAGCGACTTCTGACTATTCCGCAGGTGTGCATTATTTAGTGATTCTCTGAATGAGTGGCCATAAAAAATAGACTGCAGACTATATCACAAGTGTGTAATATTCAGTGAGGCTGTGAAAGAGGGCCATATGAAAAAGACTTCTAATTACTCCACATGTGCATTATTCACAGTTAGTCTGAATGAGTAGCCGTATGACACAGACTCCTCATTATTATCCATGTGTGCATTAATCAAACAGGTTCTGTTTGATTGTCCATAACAGACTCCTGACACTGCCCCAGGTGTGTATTACTCAGCGATACACAAAATTAGAGTTCATATGAAATAGACTCCTGACTATCACACAGGTGCCTATCACTCAGCAAGGCACTTAATTCTTGGCTATGTTAAACAGCGTCCTGATTACTCCATAGAAGTTTACTATTCACTGAAATTTTGAATGATAGACCATATAAAATAGACATCTGACTATTGCTCCATTGTGAATTATTCAACAAGGTTCTAAATGAGTGGTAGTACCAAATACATTCCTGAGGATTCTTCAGGTGTATATCACTCAGTGAGCCACAAAATGAGTGGCCATATAAAAAATGCTTGACTATTACCCTGGTGTGCATTATTCACTGAGGATCTAAATGAGTGGCTACATGAAGCAGACCCTTAAATCTTCTTTTGTTGTGTATTATTGAATGAGTCTCTGACTAAGTGGGCATAAAAAAGAGACTCAGGTGTATTGCCCAGGTGTTCATTATGTACAGAGACTTTGAATGTGTAGCCATTTGAAGTAGACCCTTGACTATTTTTGAGGGGAGTATTCTTCACAGAGGCCCTGAACGAGTGTCCATGTTCAAGAGATTCCTGACTTATCATATATACATATTATTTACTAAAACACTGAAAGAGTGGCCTGATGAAATAGAACCCATTTTACTCAACAGGTGTGAGTTATTTTTTGATTCTCCAAACTAATCACCATATGAAACAGACTAGTGATTATTCCCCACATGTGTACTATTCGAAAAGGTTATGTATGAGTGTCTATGTCTAAGAGTCTCCTGACTCTGACACATGTGTGTATCATTCACAGAGCTGCTTAATTTGCGACTACCTTAAATAGGGTCCTGACTACTCCACAGCTGTTTATTGTGCACCGAAGTTCCGAATGACAGGCCATATAAAATAGACTCCTTACTATTGCCCCATTGTGCATTATTCCGTAATGCTGTGATTGAGTGTCCATATGACTTGGACACTGACTATTCCCAAGGTGTGTTCAGTGATTCAACAGTGACCACATAACATAAACCCTTGACTCTATCCTCTTGACTATTTTTCAGTTCTGCATTGTCCACTGAATCGCTGGGTGAAGAGTAATATCAAATAGTCTCCAGAACATTCCTTAACTGTGCATTATTCAGTGAGTCTCTGAATAAGTGGCTATATATAATATAATCCTGAATATTTTCCAGATATATATAATTCCTCACTGAGGTTCTGAATAAGTGGCTGTGTGAAATACACTCCTGACATTTTCATACGTCTGTATTATTTTGTGAAGCTCTGAATGAATGGCCATAAAATAGAGCCTCCTGAATGCTCCTCAGGCGTGCGTTTTTACATTAGGCTCTAAATGAGTGGCTATACAAAATAGAATTTTAACTTTTCCCAACGTGTATGTTATTCAGTTAGGCTCTGAATATGTGGCTATAGGAAATAGAATTCTGACTACAATAGAGGTGTTTCTTATTCAAGGAAGCTCTGAAATTGATGCCACATGGAATAGCGTCCTGAGTATTTTCCAGGTATGTATTATTCACTGAGGCTCTGAAACTTTGGCCACATAAAATTGTTTTCTTACTTGTCCACAGGCGTGTATTATTGACGCTGACTCTAAATATTTGGGCATGTAAAATAGACAAGTGACTACTCCAAAGTTGTATATTACTCACTTAGGCTTTGATTTTGTGGCCATATAAAATAGTCTAGTGTCTATTCCACACGTGTGCATTATTCCCTGAGGCTGTAAATGAGAGGCTATATAAAGGAGACTCCTAACACTTCCCTAGGTGTGCCTTACTCAGTGAGGCTTATTTTGTGTGACCATATGAAACAGGATGCTGCTATTTAAATATTTGTATTATTTAGTGAATCTCTGAATGAGTGTCTATATGAAATAGACTGCTGAGTACTTTACATTTGTGCATTTTTCACTGAGGTTACAAGTCAGTGGTCATATAAATTGGAATCCGGACTAATCCGCATGTGCATATTATCCACTGAGGCTATGAATGAGTGTCCTAATAAAATAGACTCCTGGCTACTCCACAGGTGTACATTATTTACCGAGGCTCTGAATGAATATCCATCGAAAATAAACTCCAAATTATTCTCCAGGCTTAGAAATTATTCAGTGAGGCTCAGAAGATGTGGCCATATCAATTAAATTCCTTACGATATCAAGTGTCTGTCTTACTCACTGAAGCTCTGAATATGTGTGTACATTAAATAGACTCCTAACTACACCACATTATTTAGTGACACTCCGAATTAGAGGCCACATGAAAAAGTCTCTTGACTATTACACAGGTGTGCATTATTTAGTGAGACGCTGAATGAGGGGATAAAGGTAAAGCCTGACTATTTCTTCAGGTGTGTACACTTAGTGAGGCTCTTAACGAGTGGTCATAGGAAAGCGACTTCTGACTATTCCGCAGGTGTGCATTATTTAGTGATTCTCTGAATGAGTGGCCATGAAAGATAGACTCCAGACTATATCAGAAGTGTGTAATATTCAGTGAGGCTGTGAAAGAGGGCCATATGAAAAAGACTTCTAATTACTCCACATGTGCATTATTCACTGTTTGTCTGAATGAGTAGCCGTATGACATAGACTCCTCATTATTATCCATGTGTGCATTAATCAAACAGGTTCTGTTTGAGTTTCCATACCAAATAGACTCCTGACACTGCCCCAGGTGTATATTACTCAGCGATACACAAAATTAGAGTTCATATGAAATAGACGCCAGGCTGTTACCCAGGTGTGTATCATTCAGGAAGGCACTTAATTCGTGGCTATCTTAAACAGCATCCTGATTACTCCATATAAGTTTATTATTCACTGAAACTTTGAGTGATAGACCATATAAAATAGACACCTGACTATTGCTCCTCTGTGAATTATTCAATAAGGTGATAAATGCGTGGTAGTATCAAATAGAATCCTGAGGATTCTTCAGGTGTATATCACTCAGTGAGGCACAAAATGAGTGGCCCTATAATACATTCTCGACTATTACCCTGGTGTGCATTATTCACTGAGGCTCTCAATGAGTGGCTTCATGAAGTAGACTCTTAACTCTTCCCCAGGTGTGTATTATTGAATGAGACTCTGACTAAATGGGCATAAAAAGAGACTCAGGTGTATTGCCCAGGTGTTCATTACCTACAGAGTCTCTGAATGTGTAGCCATTTAAAGTAGACACCTGACTATTTTTGAGGGGAGTATTTTTCACCGAGGCCCTGAACGAGCGGCCATATAAAAGAGATTCCTTACTTTTCAGATATACATATTCACTAAAACACTGAAAGAGTGGCCTTCTGAAATAAAACCCATTTTACTCCACAGGTGTGCATTAGTTTTTGATCCACCAAATGAAACACATAAGTGATTATTCCCCACATGTGCTGTATTCGAAAAGGCTTTCATTTTGCGGCCATATAATATAGACTAGTGTCTATTCCACACGTGTGCATTATTTCCTGACTCTGTAAATTAAAGGCTATATAAAATAGACTCCTAACCCTTCCCCTGGTGTGCATTACTCAGTGAGGCTCTTTTTGTTTAACCATATCAAACAGAATGCTGTCTTTCTCAAATATTTGTATTATTCAGTGAATCTCTGAATGAGCGTCTATATGAAATAGACTGCTAAGTATTTTACACTGTGGCATTTTTCACTGAGGTTAAGAGTCAGTGGCCATATAAAATGGAATCCTGACTAATCCGCATGTGCATGTTAACCACTGAGGCTATGAATGAGTGTTTTAATAAAATAGACTCCTGGCTACTCCACAGGTGTACATCATTTTCGGAGGCTCTAAATATATGTCCATCGAAAATAGACTCCATATTATTCCCCAGGTGTGTATTATTCGTTGAGGCTCAGAATATGTTTACACATCAATTAGATTCCTTACTATATCAAGTGTCTCTCTTATTAACTGAAGCTCTGAATATGTGTCTACATGAAATAGACTCCTGACTACACCACATTATTCAGTGACACTCCGAATCAGAGGCCACAAGAAAAAGTCTCCTGACTATTCCACAGGTGTGCATTATTTAGTGAGACTCTGAATGAGGGGACAAAGGTAAATCCTGACTATTTCTCCAGGTGTGTACACTTAGTGAGGCTCTTAACGAGTGGCCATGGGAAAGAGACTTCTGACTATTCCGCAGGTGTGCATTATTTAGTGATTCTCTGAACGAGTGGCCATAAAAAATAGACTCCAGACTATATCAGAAGTGTGTAATATTTAGTGAGGCTGTGAAAGAGGGGCCATATGAAACAGACTTCTAATTACTCCACATGTGCATTGTTCACAGTTTGTCTAAATGAGTAGCCATATATCATAGACTCCTCATTATTATCCATGTGTGCATTAATAAAACAGGCTCTGTTTGAGTGTCCATACCAAATAGGCTCCTGAAACTGCCCCAGATGTGTATTACTCAGTGATACACAAAATTAGAGTTCATATGAAATAGACTCCTGACTATCACACAGGTGTGTATCATTCAGCAAGGCACTTAATTCGTGTCTATGTTAAACAGCGTCCTGATTACTCCATAGAAGTTTACTATTCACTGAAACGTTGAATGATAGACAATATAAAATAGACATGTGACTATTGCTACACTGTGAATTATTCAATAAGGTTATAAATGAGTGGTAGTATCAAATAGAACTCTGAGAATTCTTCAGGTGTATATCAGTCAGGGAGGCACAAAATGAGTGGCCATATAGAAATGCTCAACTATTACCCTGGTGTGTATTATTCACTGAGGCTCTAAATGAGTGGCTACATGTAGTAGACTCTATTTTTTTTGACTCTCTCTATACATATATATAAACTACATTATATGTGCACAATTTTTGGTTTTGTGAGCGGTCCCAAACAATTAAAATAGAGTGATTTGTTCCTTGACTGTCTTTTTTTTTTAATTTTTATTGCATTATAGGTTTTGGGGTACATGTGCAGAACGTGCAAGATAGTTGCATAGGTACATACATGGCAGTGTGTTTTGCTGCCTTCCTCCCCCTCACCCACACTTGGCATTGTTCCCCAGGCTATCCCTCCCCAGCTCCCCCCCACTTTTCCTCCCCCACTTCCCCCAATAGACCCCTGTGTGTAATAGACCCCTTCCCTGTGTCCATGTTTCCTCATTTTTCTCACCCGCCTATGAGTGAGAGTATGTGCTATTTCTTTTTCTGTTCTTGTGTCAGTTTGCTGAGAATGATGTTCTCCAGATTCATCCATGTCCTTACAAAGGACATAAACTCATCATTTTTGATTGCTGCATAATGGTCCATGGTGTATATGTGCCACATTTTCGCAATCCAGTCTATCATCGATGGGCATTTGTGATGGATCCAGGACTTTGCTATTGTAAACAGTGCTGCAATGAACATTCGTGTGCATGTGTCCTTATAGGACAACGATTTATAGTCCTTTGGATATATACCCAGTAAAGGGATTGCTGGGTCAAATGGAATTTCTATTTCTAGGTCCTTAAGGAATCGCCACAGTGTCTTCCACATTGGTTGAACTAACTTACACTCCCACCAACAGTGTAAGAGTGTTCCTTTTTCTCCATATCCTCTCCAGCATCTGTTGTCTCCAATTTTTTTAATGGAGACATTCTAACTGGCATGACATGGTATCTCAATGTGGTTTTCATTTGCATCTCTCTAATGACCAGTGATGATGAGCATTTTTTCATGTGTTTGTTGGCCTCATGTATGTCTTCTTTTGTAAAGTGTCTGTTCAAATCTTTGACCAGTTTTGAATGGGCTTGTTTTTTTTCCTGTAAATCTGTTTGTGTTCTTTGTAAATTCTGGATATCAGCCCTTTGTCAGATGCGTAAACTGCAAAGATTTTTTCCCATTCTGATAATTGCCGATTCATTCTAGTGACTGTTTCTTTTGCCGAGCAGAAGCTGTGGAGTTTGATTAGGTCCCATTTGTCTATTTTGGCTTTTGTTGCCAATGCTTTCAGTGTTTTGGTTATGAAGTCCTTGCCTACTCCTATGTCCTGAATGGTTTTGCCTAGAATTTCTTCTAGGGTTTTTATGGTGTCAGGCCTTATGTTTAAGTCTTTAATCCATCTGGAGTTAATTTTAGTGTAAGGTGTCAGAAAGGGGTCCAGTTTCTGCTTTCTGCACATGGCTAGCCAGTTTTTGCAACACCATTTATTAAACAGGGAATTTTTTTCCCAATGCTTGTTTTTGTCTGGTTTATCAAAGATTACATGTTTGTAGGTATGTTGTGTTGCCTCCGATGCCTCTGTTCTGTTCCATTGGTCTAAATCTCTGCTTTGGTATCACTACCATGTTGTTTTGATTACTGTAGCCTTGTAGTATCGTTTGAAGTCTGGTAGTGTCATACCTCCCACTGTGTTTTTTTGCTTAGAATTAACTTGGCTATGCGGGCTCTCTTTTGGTGCCATATAAAGTTCATGGTGTTTTTTTCCAGTTCTCTGAAGAAATTTAATGGTACTTTGATGGGGACAGCATTGATTGTGTAAATTACTTTGGGCGGTATAGCCATTTTCATGATATTGATTCTTCCTAACCACGAACATGGGATGTTTCTCCATTTGTTTGTGTCCTCTCTTATTTTGTTGAGCAGTGGTTTGTAGTTTTTCTTAAAGAGGTCCCTTACCTTCCTTGTGAGTTGTATTCCCAGGTATTTTATTTTCTTTGTAGCAATTGTGAATGGCAGTTCATTCTTGATTTGGTTCTCTTTAAGTCTGTTATTGGTGTATAGGAATGCTTGTGATTTTTGAACATTGATTTTATATTCTGATACTTTGTTGAAGTTGCTTATCAGTTTCAGGAGTTTTTGGGCTGAGGTGATGGGGTCTTCTAGGTATACTATCATGTCATCTGCAAATAGAGACAATTTGGCTTCCACATTTCCTATTTAAATACTCTTTATTTCTTTTTCTTGCCTGATTGCTCTGGCTAGAACTTCCAGTACTATGTTGAATAGGAGTGGTGAGAGAGCACATCCTTAAATAGTGCCGGATTTCAAAGGAATGCTTCCAGTTTTGCCCATTCAGTATGATATTGGCTGTTGGTTTGTGTCAACACCATTTATTAAACAGGAATTTTTTCCCAATGCTTGTTTTTGTCTGGTTTATCAAAGATTACATGTTTGTAGGTATGTTGTGTTGCCTCCGATGCCTCTGTTCTGTTCCATTGGTCTAAATCTCTGCTTTGGTATCACTACCATGTTGTTTTGATCACTGTAGCCTTGTAGTATCGTTTGAAGTCTGGTAGTGTCATACCTCCCACTGTGTTTTTTTGCTTAGAATTAACTTGGCTATGCGGGCTCTCTTTTGGTGCCATATAAAGTTCATGGTGTTTTTTTCCAGTTCTCTGAAGAAATTTAATGGTACTTTGATGGGGACAGCATTGATTGTGTAAATTACTTTGGGCGGTATAGCCATTTTCATGATATTGATTCTTCCTAACCACGAACATGGGATGTTTCTCCATTTGTTTGTGTCCTCTCTTATTTTGTTGAGCAGTGGTTTGTAGTTTTTCTTAAAGAGGTCCCTTACCTTCCTTGTGAGTTGTATTCCCAGGTATTTTATTTTCTTTGTAGCAATTGTGAATGGCAGTTCATTCTTGATTTGGTTCTCTTTAAGTCTGTTATTGGTGTATAGGAATGCTTGTGATTTTTGAACATTGATTTTATATTCTGATACTTTGTTGAAGTTGCTTATCAGTTTCAGGAGTTTTTGGGCTGAGGTGATGGGGTCTTCTAGGTATACTATCATGTCATCTGCAAATAGAGACAATTTGGCTTCCACATTTCCTATTTAAATACTCTTTATTTCTTTTTCTTGCCTGATTGCTCTGGCTTGAACTTCCAGTACTATGTTGAATAGGAGTGGTGAGAGAGCACATCCTTAAATAGTGCCAGATTTCAAAGGGAATGCTTCCAGTTTTTGCCCATTCAGTATGATATTGGCTGTTGGTTTGTCATAAATAGCTTTTATTACTTTGAGATATCTTCCATCAATACCAAGTTTATTGAGGGTTTTCAGCATAAAGAGCTGTTGAATTTTGCCTAATGCCTTCTCTGCATCAATAGAGATAATCATGTGGCTTTTGTTTTTGCTTCTGTTTATGTGGTGAATTACATTTATAGACTTGAGTATGTTGAACCATCCTTGCATCCCTGGAATGAATCCTACTTGATCATGATGGATAAGTTTTTTAATGTTCTGTTGCAATCGGTTTGCCAATATTTTATTGAAGATGTTTGCATCTATGTTCATCATGGATATTGGCCTGAAGTTTTCTTTTCTTGTTGAGTCTTTGCCGGGTTTTGGTATCAGAATGACGTTGGTCCATAAAATGATTTGGGAAGAGTTCCCTCTTTTTGAATTATTTGGAATAGTTTCAGAAGTAACGGTATCAGCTTCTCTTTGTGTGTCTGGTAGAACTTCGCTGTAAACCCATCTGGACCTAGGCTTTTTGTGTGGTAGGCTCTTAATTGCTTCCTCAACTTCTGACCTTGTTATTGGTCTATTCATAGTTTCGGCTTCCTCCTGGTTTAGGCTTGGGAGGACACATGCGTCCAGGAATTTATACATTTTTTCCTGGTTTACTAGTATATGTGCATAGAGTTGTTTGTAGTATTCTCTGATGATGGTTTGAATTTCTGTGGAATCTCTGGTGATTTCCCCATTATCGTTTTTTATTGCATCTATTTGGTTTTTCTCTCTTTTCTTTTTTATCAGTCTGGCTAGTGGTCTGTCTATTTTGTTGATCTTTTCGAAAAAACAGCCCTTTGATTTATTGATTTTGTGAAGGGTTTTTCTTGTCTGTATGTCCTTCAGTTCTGCTCTGATCTAAGTTATTTCTTGTCTTCAGCTACGTTTTGAGCCTTTTGATCTTGCTCCACTAGCTCTTTCAATTTTTATGATAGGGTGTCAATTTTGGATCTCTCCACTCTTCTCATGTGGGCACTTATTGCTATACATTTTCCTCTACAGACTGCTTTCAATGTGTATCAGAGATTCTGGTATGTTGTGTCTTCGTTATCGTTGGTTTCAAAGAACTTCTTTCTTTCTGCCTTCATTTCATTGTTTATCCAATCAACATTCAAGAGCCAGTTGTTCAGTTTCCATGAAGCTGTGCGGTTCTGAGTTATTTTCTGAATTCTGAGTTCCAACTTGATTGCACTATGGTCTGAGAGACTGTTTGTTATAATTTCAGTTGTTTCGCACTTGCTGAGGAGTGCTTTACTTCCAATTATGTGGTCAATTTTGGAGTAGGTGTGATGTGGTGCTGAGAAGAATGTATATTCTGTGGATTTGGGGTGGAGAGTTCTGTAAATGTCTATCAGGTTTGCTTGTTCCAGGTCTGAGTTCAAGTCCTGGATATCCTTGTTCATTTTCTGTCTGGTTGATCTGTCCAATATTGACAGTGGAGTGATAAAGTCTCCCACTTTTACTGTGTGGGAGTCTAAGTCTCTTTGTAAGTCATTAAGAACTTACCTTATGTAGGGGAGGCAAGATGGCGTTTTAGAAGCGACTCAGGATTGCAGCTCTCAGTCACGGCGCAGAGGGTGAGTCCTAGCTGCATTCTCGGATGGACCTTTCTAGCCCACAGAGCGTTGAAAGTCCCACAGGACGCTAGTAAACTAAATCCGGCTAACGCAGCCGGCTCGTGCAGCCGCTTCGGCCGGTGCCGCAGCGGGACCCGGCACAGAACTCATTGGTCTGGGTTCCCTGTTAAACCGGCAATCTGAGAGTTTGAAGGGCAGATTGGCGCATCCATCTGATTGAATGGGACTTGGACAGTGAGACAGACCAGGAGTTTCCTGGGAAGCGTGATCTCAGCCGGTGAAGTGGGCAGTGGCACCGGAGATTGCACGGATACCAGTGCCCTATTGGCAGGCTATAGGGCGCCAGTGAGAGAGTCCACCTTTCAGCTCACGGAGAGGGAGATAGAGAGAGAGAGGACGGACTCTGAGGCAGGGAGCTGGGTGATTGTGCTTGGCAGGTCCCACCCTCACAGGGACAAGCAGGGCAGTGACTGGAGACGCTTGGGGCTGAGAGTTTTCCTGTCCACATCTAGGAGGGGGCAGCCCGGTGAGGGAGGGGCGTCCGCCATTGCTGACACAATCCGCTCCTATTGAAGTACCGCCCAGGGCTGATGCAGCCTGCCATTGCCGAGGCAACCTGCCATAACAGAGAGACTCCCAGGAGAGGGGAGCTCTCCACAGCAGAAGGGAGCCCAGCAGCAATAGGGTGGACCCACGCTAGCAGGTCAGAGCCCCGGCAGGCAAATAGTGAATAGACTGCCACCTAGTGGGGCAGGACAGTGCAACAGATACTCATAAAGAAAGCCCCAACTCCCTAAAACAGAGCATATAAGGGGGGGAAAGGGTGGTATTATATGAGTTCTATTGCGGCAGACATAAACAACCCCCAACAACACTGAATGAACAACGGAGCTCACAGCTCAGCACTGGAGCTACTATAAAGCACAAACTGTCTCCTTAAGCAGCACCCTGACCCCTGTATATCCAAGGAGTCACCACAAAGCAGGACTAATCAGACTGATATATGGCGGGCATCATTCTGCAACAAAGACAGCAGAAGAAGAAACTGGTATCATCCCTCACTGTTCCACAGCTGCTACAGGTATACTCCAGACAAACAGGGCCTGGAGTGGATCTCAGCACTCATACAGCAGAGGGGCAAGACCACTAGAAGGAAAACTAAGTAACAGAAATACTTCATCATCAACAATCTCAAAGTCCAAACAGAGACCCAATTAAAAAATCAGCAACTACTAAGACGACAGGCGGATAAATCCATAAAGATGGGAAGAAACCAGCGCAAAAAGGAGGAAAACACCCGAAACCAAAACACCTCACCTCCTACAAAAGACCAAAATTCCTTACCAGCAAGAGAACAAAGCTGGATGGAGAATGAGTGTGACGAAATGACGGAATCAGACTTCAGAAAGTGGATAATGAGAAACTTCATTGAGCTAAAAGAACATGTTCTAAATCAGTGCAAAGAAACTAAGAACCTTGAAAAAAGATTTGAAAGAAGATTCGAGGAATTGATAACAAGAATGGACAACTTAGAGAGGAATATGAATGAATTGAAGGAGCTGAAAAACACAACACAAGAACTTCGTGAAGCATGCACAAGTTTCAACAGCCAAATTGACCAAGCAGAAGAAAGAATATCAGAAATTGAAGATCAACTCAATAAAATAAAACGTGAAAGCAAGATTAAAGAAAAAAGCACAAAAAGGAATGAACAAAATCTCCAAGAAATGTAGGACGACATAAACAGACCCAACCTACGTTTGATAGGTGTACCAGAATGTGATGAAGAGAATGAATCTAAGCTGGAAAACACTCTTCAGGATATTATCCAGGAAAATTAGCCCAACCTAGCAAGACAGGTCAATACTCAACTCCAGAAAATATAGAGAACACCACAAAGATACTCTGCAAGAAGAGCAACCCCAAGGCACATAACTGTTAGATTCACCAGGGTTGAAATGAAAAAGAAAATGCTAAGGGCAGCCAGAGAGAAAGGTCGGGTCACCCACAAAGGGA
Source organism: Saguinus midas (assembly GCA_021498475.1). Lineage (NCBI taxonomy): Eukaryota > Metazoa > Chordata > Mammalia > Primates > Cebidae > Saguinus > Saguinus midas. The sequence continues at coordinate 144,859,287 of CM038391.1, read as the reverse complement.
AGCCCATCAGACTCACAGCAGATCTCTTGGTAGAGACTCTAAAAGCTAGAATAGAGTGGGGGCCAATATTCAACATCCTTAAAGAAAAGAACTTTCAACCCAGAATTTCATATCCAGCCAAACTGAGCTTCATAAGTGAAGGAAAAATAAAATCCTTCATGAACAAGCAAGTACTCAGAGATTTTGTCACCACTAGGCCTGCTTTACAAGAGCTCCTGAAAGAGGCACTACACATAGAAAGAAACAACCAGTACCAGCCATCCTAAAAGCATACCAAATGCTAAAGACCATCAACAAAATGAAGAATCTACATGAACCAACGGGCAAAACAGCCAGCTAGCATCAAAATGGCAGTATCAAATTCACACATAACAATATTAACCCTAAATGTAAATGGGCTAAATGCACCAATCAAAAGACACAGACTGGCAAATTGGATAAAAAACCAAAACCCATCGGTGTGCTGTATCCAGGAAACCCACATCACACGCAAAGATACACAAAGGCTCAAAATAAAAGGATGGAGGAAGATTTACCAAGCAAATGGAGAGCAAAAAAAAAAAAAGCAGGAGTTGCAATTCTCGTCTCTGATAAAATAGACTTTAAAGCAACAAAGATCAAAAGGGACAAAGAAGGTCATTACATAATGGTAAAAGGATCGATACAACAAGAAGATCTAACGATTCTAAATATATATGGACCCAATGTAGGAGCACCCAGATATATAAGGCAAGTTCTTAATGACTTACAAAGAGACTTAGACTCCCACACAATAATAGTGACAGGCTTTAACACTCCACTGTCAATAGCAGACAGATCAACCAGACAGAAAATTAACAAGGATATCCAGGACTTGAACTCAGACCTGGAACAAGCAAACCTGATAGACATTTACAGAACTCTCCACCCCAAATCCACAGAATATACATTCTTCTCAGCAGCAGATCTCTTGGTAGAGACTCTAAAAGCTAGAATAGAGTGGGGGCCAATATTCAACATCCTTAAAGAAAAGAACTTTCAACCCAGAATTTCATATCCAGCCAAACTGAGCTTCATAAGTGAAGAAAAAATAAAATCCTTCATGAACACGCAAGTACTCAGAGATTTTGTCACCACTAGGCCTGCTTTACAAGAGCTCCTGAAAGAGGCACTACACATAGAAACTAACAACCAGTACCAGCCATCCTAAAAGCATACCAAATGCTAAAGTCCATCAACAAAATGAAGAATCTACATGAACCAACGGGCAAAACAGCCAGCTAGCATCAAAATGGCAGTATCAAATTCACACATAACAATATTAACCCTAAATGTTAACGGGCTAAATGCACCAATCAAAAGACACAGACTGGCAAATTGGATAAAAAACCAAAACCCATCGGTGTGCTGTATCCAGGAAACCCACATCACACGCAAAGATACACAAAGGCTCAAAATAAAAAGATGGAGGAAGATTTACCAAGCAAATGGAGAGCAGAAAAAAGCAGGAGTTACAATTCTCATCTGTGATAAAATAGACTTTAAAGCAACAAAGATCAAAAGGGACAAAGAAGGTCGTTACATAATGGTAAAAGGATCGATACAACAAGAAGATCTAACGATTCTAAATATATATGGACCCAATTCAGGAGCACCCAGATATATAAGGCAACTTATTAATGACTTACAAAGAGACTTAGACTCCCACACAATAATAGTGACAGGCTTTAACACTCCACTGTCAATAGCAGACAGATCAACCAGAAAGAAAATTAACAAGGATATCCAGGACTTGAACTCAGACCTGGAACAAGCAAACCTGATAGACGTTTACAAAACTCTCCACCCCAAATCCACACAATATACATTCTTCTCAGCACCACATCAGAGCTACTCCAAAATTTACCACATTATTGGAAGTAAAGCACTCCTCGGCAAATGCAAAACAACGGAAATCATAACAAACAGTCTCTCAGACCATAGTGCAATCAAGTTAGAACTCAGAATTCAGAAAATAACTCAGAACCGCACAGCTTCATGGAAACTGAACAACTGGCTTTTGAATGTTGATTGGATAAACAATGAAATGAAGGCAGAAATAAAGAAGTTTTTTGAAATCAATGAAAATAAAGACACAACGTATCAGAATCTCTGGTACACATTTAAAGCAGTCTGTAGAGGAAAATACATAGCAGTAAGTGCCCACATGAGAAGAGTGGAGAGATCCAAAATTGACACCCTATCGTCAAAATTGAAAGAGCTAGAGGAGCAAGATAAAAAAGTTCAAAATCTAGCCAAGACAAGAAATAACTAAGATAAGAGCAGAACTAAAGGAGATAGAAACAAGAAAACCCTTCAAAAAATCAATATATCAAAGAGCTGGTATTTCGAAAAGATCAACAAAATAGACAGACCACTAGCCATACTGATAAAAAAGAAAAAAGAGAACAACCAAATAGATGCAATAAAAAACGATAATGGGGAAATCATCACAGATTCCACAGAAATTCAAACCATCATCAGAGAATACTACAAACAACTCTATGCACATAAACTAGTAAATCAGGAAGAAATGGATAAATTCCTGGACGCCTGTGTCCTCCCAATCCTAAACCAGGAGGAAGCCGAAACTATGAATAGACCAATAACAAGTTCTGAAGTTGAGGCAGCAATTAAGAGCCGACCACACAAAAAAAGCCCAGGTCCAGATGGGTTCACAGCTGAATTCTATCAGACACACAAAGAGGATCCGGTACCATTCCTTCTAAAACTATTCCAAAGAATCCAAAAAAAGGTAACCGTTCCCAAATCATTTTATGAGACCAACATCATCCTGATACCACAACCGGCAGAGACTCAACAAAAAAAGAAAACTTCAGGCCAATATCCATGATGAACATAGATGCAAAAATCTTCAATAAAATACTGGCAAACCGATTGCAACAGCACATTAAAAAACTTATCCATCATGATCAAGTAGGATTCATCCCTGGGATGCAAGGCTGGTTCAACATACGCAAGTCTATAAATGTAATTCAACACATAAACAGAAGCAAAAACAAAAATCACATGATTATCTCAATTGACGCAGAGAAGGCATTTGACAAAATTCAACAGCCCTTTATGATAAAAACCCTCAATAAACTTGGTATTGATGGAATATATCTCAAAGTAATAAAAGCTATTTACGACAAACCAACAGCCAATATCATACTTAATGGGCAAAAACTGGAAGCATTCCCTTTGAAATCGGGCACTAGACAAGGATGCCCTCTCTCACCACTCCTATTCAACATAGTACTGGAAGTTCTAGCCAGAGCAATCAGGCAAGAAAAAGAAATAAAGGGTATTCAAATAGGAAAGGTGGAAGCCAAATTGTCTCTATTTGCAGACGACATGATAGTATACCTAGAAGACCCCATCACCTCAGCCCAAAAGCTCCTGAATCTGATAAGCAACTTCAGCAAAGTCTCAGGATATAAAATCAATGTTCAAAAATCACAAGCATTCCTATACACCAATAACAGACTTAAAGAGAACCAAATCAAGAACGAACTGCCATTCACAATTGCTACAAAGAAAATAAAATACCTAGGAATGCAACTCACAAGGAATGTAAGGGACCTCTTTAAGGAAAACTACAAACCACTGCTCAACAAAATAAGAGAGGACACAAACAGATGGAGAAACATTCCATGTTCGTGGTTAGGAAGAATCAATATCGTGAAAATGGCTATACTGCCCAAAGTAATTTACACAATCAATGCTATCCCCATCAAACTACCATTGAATTTCTTCACAGAACTAGAAAAAACCACCATGAATTTCATATGGAACCAAAACAGAGCCCGCATAGCCAAGTCAATGCTAAGCAAAAAGAACACAGCGGGAGGCATCACACTACCAGACTTCAAGCTATACTACAAGGCTACAGTAATCAAAACAGCATGGTACTTGTACCAAAACAGAGATATAGACCAAGGGACCAGAACAGAAGCATCAGAGGAAACACAACATTTCTACAACCATATAATCTTTTATAAACCAGACAAAAACAAGCAATGGGGAAAGGATTTCCTATTTAATAAATCGTGTTGGGAAAACTGGCTAGCCATGTGCAGAAAGCAGAAACTGGACCACTTCCTGACACCTTACAGTAAAATTAACTCCAGATGTATTAAAGACTTAAACGTAAGACCTGACACCATAAATACCCCAGAAGAAAATCTAGGCAAAACCATTCAGAACATAGGAGTAGGCAAAGTCTTCATGACCAAAAAACCAAAAGCATTGGCAACAAAAGCCAAAATAGACAAATGGGACCTAATCAAACTCCACAGCTTCTGCATGGCAAAAGAAACTGTCACTAGAGTGAATCGGCAACCATTAGAATGGGAAAAAATCTTTGCAGTTTACACATCTGACAAAGGGCTGATACCCAGAATTTACAAGTTCTCAAACAGATTTACAGGAAAAAAACAAACAAGCCCATTCAAAAATGGGCAAAGGATATGAACAGACACTTTACAAAAGAAGATATACATGAGGCCAACAAACATATGAAAAAATGCTCATCGTCACTGGTCATTAGAGAGATGCAAATCAAAACCACATTGAGATATTATCTCACGCCAGTTAGAATGGCGATCATTAAAAAATCTGGAGACAGCAGATGCTGGAGAGGATGTGGAGAAATAGGAACACTCTTACACTGTTGGTGGGTGTGTAAATTAGTTCAGCCATTGTGGAAGACAGTGTGGCGATTCCTCAGGGACCTAGAAATAGAAATTCCATTTGACCCAGCAATCCCATTGCTGGGTATCTATCCAAATGACTATAAATCGTTCTACTATAAGGACACATGCACACGAATGTTCATGGCAGCACTGTTTACAATAGCAAAGAACTGGAACCAACCCAAATGCCCAACGATGATAGACTGGACTGGGAAAATGTGGCACATATACACCATGGAATATTATGCAGCAATCAAAAATGATGAGTTTGTGTTCTTTGTAGGGACATGGATGAATCTGGAGGGCATCATTTTCAGCAAACTGACACAAGAACAGAAAAAGAAATACCGCATATACTCACTCATAGGTGGGTGAGAAAAAAGAACACATGGACACAGAGAGGCGGTCTACTATACACTGGGGTCTATTGGGGGGAATGGGGGAGGGACAGCGTGGTTGGTTGGGGAGGGATAGCCTTGGGATGAATGCCAAGTGTGGGTGAATGGGTGGAAGGTATCAAAACACACTGCCATATGTGTACCTATGCAACTATCTTGCACGTTCTGCACATGAACCCCAAAACCTATAATGCAATAAATTTTTTTTTGAAAAAAAGAAACTTGCCTTATATATCTGGGTTCTCCTTCATTGGGTCTATATATATTTAGAATCGTTAGCTCTTCTTGTTGTATTGATCCTTTTACCATTATGTCCTGACCTTTGTCTCCTTTGATCTTTGTTGCTTTAAAGTCTATTTTATCAGAGAAGAGAATTGCAACTCCTGCTTTTTTGCTCTCCATTTTCTTGGTAAATCTTCCTCCATCCCTTTATTTTGAGCCTTTGTGTATCCTTGCATGTGAGGTGTGTTTCCTGGATACAGCACACCAATGGGTTTTGGTTTTTATCCAATTTTCCAGTCTGTGCCTTTTGATTGGTGCATTTAGCCCATTTACATTTAGGGTTAATATTGTTATGTGTGACCTTGATACTGCCATTTTGATGCTAGCTGGCTGTTTTGCCTTAATGGGCAAAACTGGAAGCATTCCCTTTGAAATCGGGCACTAGACAAGGATGCCCTCTCTCACCACTCCTATTCAACATAGTACTGGAAGTTCTAGCCAGAGCAATCAGGCAAGAAAAAGAAATAAAGGGTATTCAAATAGGAAAGGTGGAAGCCAAATTGTCTCTATTTGCAGACGACATGATAGTATACCTAGAAGACCCCATCACCTCAGCCCAAAAGCTCCTGAATCTGATAAGCAACTTCAGCAAAGTTTCAGGATATAAAATCAATGTTCAAAAATCACAAGCATTCCTATACACCAATAACAGACTTAAAGAGAACCAAATCAAGAACGAACTGCCATTCACAATTGCTACAAAGAAAATAAAATACCTAGGAATACAACTCACAAGGAATGTAAGGGACCTCTTTAAGGAAAACTACAAACCACTGCTCAACAAAATAAGAGAGGACACAAACAGATGGAGAAACTTTCCATGTTCGTGGTTAGGAAGAATCAATATCGTGAAAATGGCTATACGGCCCAAAGTAATTTACACAATCAATGCTATCTTCATCAAACTACCATTGAATTTCTTCACAGAACTAGAAAAAACCACCATGAATTTCATATGGAACCAAAACAGAGCCCGCATAGCCAAGTCAATGCTAAGCAAAAGAACACAGCGGGAGGCATCACACTACCAGACTTCAAGCTATACTACAAGGCTACAGTAATCAAAACAGCATGGTACTTGTACCAAAACAGAGATATAGACCAAGGGACCAGAACAGAAGCATCAGAGGAAACACAACATTTCTACAACCATATAATCTTTTATAAACCAGACAAAAACAAGCAATGGGGAAAGGATTTCCTATTTAATAAATCGTGTTGGGAAAACTGGCTAGCCATGTGCAGAAAGCAGAAACTGGACCACTTCCTGACACCTTACAGTAAAATTAACTCCAGATGTATTAAAGACTTAAACGTAAGACCTGACACCATAAATACCCCAGAAGAAAATCTAGGCAAAACCATTCAGAACATAGGAGTAGGCAAAGTCTTCATGACCAAAAAACCAAAAGCATTGGCAACAAAAGCCAAAATAGACAAATGGGACCTAATCAAACTCCACAGCTTCTGCATGGCAAAAGAAACTGTCACTAGAGTGAATCGGCAACCATTAGAATGGGAAAAAATCTTTGCAGTTTACACATCTGACAAAGGGCTGATATCCAGAATTTACAAAGAACTCAAACAGATTTACAGGAAAAAAACAAACAAGCCCATTCAAAAATGGGCAAAGGATATGAACAGACACTTTACAAAAGAAGATATACATGAGGCCAACAAACATATGAAAAAATGCTCATCATCACTGGTCATTAGAGAGATGCAAATCAAAACCACATTGAGATATTATCTCACGCCAGTTAGAATGGCGATCATTAAAAATCTGGAGACAGCAGATGCTGGAGAGGATGTGGAGAAATAGGAACACTCTTACACTGTTGGTGGAGTGTAAATTAGTTCAACCATTGTGGAAGACAGTGTGGCGATTCCTCAGGGACCTAGAAATAGAAATTCCATTTGACCCAGCAATCCCATTACTGGGTATCTATCCAAAGGACTATAAATCGTTCTACTATAAGGACACATGCACACGAATGTTCATTGCAGCACTGTTTACAATAGCAAAGAACTGGAACCAACCCAAATGCCCAACGATGATAGACTGGACTGGGAAAATGTGGCACATATACACCATGGAATATTATGCAGCAATCAAAAATGATGAGTTTGTGTTCTTTGTAGGGACATGGATGAATCTGGAGGGCATCATTTTCAGCAAACTGACACAAGAACAGAAAAAGAAATACCGCATATACTCACTCATAGGTGGGTGAGAAAAAAGAACACATGGACACAGAGAGGCGGTCTACTATACACTGGGGTCTATTGGGGGGAATGGGGGAGGGACAGCGTGGTTGGTTGGGGAGGGATAGCCTTGGGATGAATGCCAAGTGTGGGTGAATGGGTGGAAGGTATCAAAACACACTGCCATATGTGTACCTATGCAACTATCTTGCACGTTCTGCACATGAACCCCAAAACCTATAATGCAATAAATTTTTTTTTGAAAAAAAGAAACTTGCCTTATATATCTGGGTTCTCCTTCATTGGGTCTATATATATTTAGAATCGTTAGCTCTTCTTGTTGTATTGATCCTTTTACCATTATGTCCTGACCTTTGTCTCCTTTGATCTTTGTTGCTTTAAAGTCTATTTTATCAGAGAAGAGAATTGCAACTCCTGCTTTTTTTGCTCTCCATTTTCTTGGTAAATCTTCCTCCATCCCTTTATTTTGAGCCTTTGTGTATCCTTGCATGTGAGGTGTGTTTCCTGGATACAGCACACCAATGGGTTTTGGTTTTTTATCCAATTTTCCAGTCTGTGCCTTTTGATTGGTGCATTTAGCCCATTTACATTTAGGGTTAATATTGTTATGTGTGACCTTGATACTGCCATTTTGATGCTAGCTGGCTGTTTTGCCCATTGGTTCATGTATAGTCTTCATTTTTTGATGCTCTTTAGCATTTGGTATGCTTTTAGGATGGTTGGTACTTGTTGTTTCTTTCTATGTGTAGTGCCTCTTTCAGGAGCTCTTGTAAAGCAGGCCTAGTGGTGACAAAATCTCTGAGTACTGGCTTCTTTATGAAGGATTTTATTTTTCCTTCACTTATGAAGCTCAGTTTAGCTGGATATGAAATTCTGGGCTGAAAGTTGTTTTCTTTAAGGATGTTGAATATTGGCCCCAACTCTCTTCTGGCTTGTAGAGTCTCTGCCGAGAGAACTGCGGTGAGTCTGATTGGCTTCCTTTTGTGGGTGACCCGACCTTTCTCTCTGGCTGCCCTTAGTATTTTCTCCTTCATTTCAACCCTGGTGAATCTGACGATTATGTGCCTTGAGGTTGCTCTTCTTGTGGAGTATCTTTGTGGTGTTCTCTGTATTTCCGGGAGCTGAGTATTGATCTGTCTTGCTAGGTTGGGGAAATTTTTCTGGATAATATCCTGAAGAGTATTTTCCAGCTTGGATTTATTCTCTTCATCATATTGTGGTACTCCTATCAAATGTAGATTGGGTCTCTTCACATAGTCCCACATTTCTTGGAGATTTTGTTCATTCCTTTTTGTGCTTTTTTCTCTAATCTTGGTTTCTCATTTTATTTCATTGAGTTGATCATCGACTTCTGATATTCTTTCTTCTGCTTGGTCAATTCGGCTTTTGAAACTTGTGCATCCTTCACGAAGTTCTCTTGTTGTGTTTTTCAGCTCCTTCAATTCATTCATGTTCCTCGCTAAGTTGTCCATTCTTATTATCATTTTCTCGAATCATTTTTCAAATCTTCTTTCAAGGTTCTTAGTTTCTTTGCACTTATTTAGAACATGTTCTTTTAGCACTGAAGTTTCTCATTATCCACTTTCTGAAGTCTGATTCCATCATTTTGTCACTCTCAAGCTTTGTTTTCTTGCTGGTGAGGAGTTTTGGTCCTTTGTCGGAGGTGAGGTGTTTTGGTTTCCGGTGTTTTTCTCCTTTTTGCGCTGGTTTCTTCCCATCTTTGTGGATTTATCCACCTGTCGTCTTAGTAGTTGCTGATTTTTCAATTGGGTCTCTGTGTGGACGCTGAGATTATTGATGATGAAGTATTTCTGTTACTTAGTTTTCCTTCGTATGGTCTAGCCCCTCTGCTGTATGAGTGCTGAGGTCCACTCCAGGCCCTGCTTTTCTGGGGTACACCTGTAGAAGCTGTGGAATAGTGAGGGATGCTACCTGTTTTTTCTTCTGCTATCTTTTTTCCAGAATGATGCCTGCCAAATGTCAGTCTGATTAGTTTTTTTGGGGTGACTCTTTGGATATACAGGGGTCACGGAGCTGCTTGAGGGCATGGTCTGTGCTTTATAGGAGCTCCAGTGCTGACCTGTGAGCTCCGTTGTTCACTCAGTTTGTTGGGAGGATATGTTTATGTCTGCTGCAACAGGACTCATAAAACACCCCCCCCTTTATTTTTTCCCCTTAGATGCTCTGTCTCAGGGGGTTAGGGCTTTCTTTATGAGTATCTGTTGCACTGTCCTGCCTGGCCAGGAGGTAGTCTATTCACTATTTGCCTGCCGAGGCTTTGCCCTGCTAGCACTGGTCCGCCCTGCTGCCGCTGGCCCCGTTCTGCTGTGGTGCTTCGCCCAGCTGAGGAAGTCTCTCTGTTATGGCAGGTTGCCTCGGCAACGACAGGCTGTGTCAGCCCTGGGCGGTACTTCAGTAGGGGCGGATTGCGTCCGTAGTGGTGGATGCCCTTCACACACTGGGCTGCACCATGCAAGATTCAACAGTGCTGGCAGCAAAGCTCTCAGCCTCAAGCGCCTCCAATCGCCACCCTGCTTGTCCCTGTGAGGGTGGTACCCACCGAGAACAATCACCCAGCTATCTGCCTCAGAATCCGTCCTCTCTTTCTCTCTCTTTCTCTCCCTAAGGTGAACGGTCGACTCTCTCACTGGCGCACCAGTAGCCTGCTGATAGGGCACTGGGATCCGTGCAATCTCCCGTGCCGCTGCCCACTGTGCCGGCTCAGATCACGCTTCTCAAAAATCTTCTGGTCTGGCGCATTGTCCAAGTCCCATTCAATCAGATGGACATGTCAATCTGCGCTTCCAAATCTCAGATTGCTGGTTTAACAGGGCACCCAGACCAGTGAGTTTTGTGCCGGAGCCGAGGCGCTGCGGTGCCGGCTGAGCTGCGTGAGTCGGCTGTGCTGGCTTTTCGTGTCTATCCCACACCTGGGACTTTCAACGTTCTGTGGGCAAAAAGGTCCATCTGAGAATGCGGCTAGCACTCACCCTCTGTGCCTGCACTGGGAGATGCAATCCTGATTAACCTCTACGATGCCATCTTGGAAGCCTCCATGTGTATTAATTATTATTCTCGGGGAACCGGAGGAGGCGGGCAAGATGGCATCGTAGAGGTGACACAGGCTTGCAGCTCTCGGTGAAGGCGCAGAGGGTGAGTCCTAGACACATTCTCGGATGGATCTTTTATGCCCACAGAATGTTGAAAGTCCCAGGAGTGGGAGAGACACGGGCTAACGCAGCTGGCTCCCACCACCTTTTCGGCCGGCACCGCAGCGGGACCCAGTGGGAAACTCACTGGTCTGGGTGCCCTGTTAAACCGGCAATCTGAGATTTGGAAGGGCAGATTGGCGCATCCATCTGATTGAATGGGACTTGGACAGTGAGCCCTATCAGCAGGCTCCAGGGGCGCCAGTGAGAGAGTCGACCTTTCAGCTTGGGGAGAGGAAGAGAGAGAGACAGAGAGAGGACGGACTCTGAGGCAGGGAGCTGGGTGATTGGGCTCAGCGGGTTCCACGCTCACGGGGACAAGCAGGGCGGCGACTGGAGGCGCTTGGGGCTGAGACTATTTCTGCCGGCATCTAGGACGGTACAGCCCAGTGAGGGAGGGGTGTCCACCATTGCTGACGCAGTCGACCCCCACTGAAGTACCGCCCAGGACTGACGCAGACTGCCGTTGCCCAGGCAACCTGCCATAACAGAGAGACTACTCGCTCCGCAGCAGAAACAGGGCGGACCCGCGATAGCAGGTCAGAGCCCCAGCCGGCAAATAGTGAATAGACTGCCGCCTAGTGGGGCAGGACAGTGCAACAGACACTCATAAAGAGAGCCCCAACTCCCTGAGACAGAGCATCTAAGGGTGAAAAAAAAAGAGTGGTGTTTTATGAGTTCAATTGCAGCAGACATAAACAACCTCCCAACAACCCTGAATGAACAACGGAGCTCACAGCTCAGCACTGGAGCTCCTATAGAGAACAGACTGTCTCCTCAAGCAGCTCCCTGACCCCTGTATATCCAAGGAGTCACCCCAGAAAAAAACTAATCAGACGGACACTTGGCTGGCATCATTCTGGAACAAGGGCAGCAGAAGAAGAAAGTGGTATCATCCCTCACTGTTCTGCAGCTGCTGCAGGTAAACCCCAGAGAAGCAGGGCCTGGAGTGGAACTCAGCACTCATAACAGAAATGATAGATCATTAGAGGGAAAACTAAGTAACAGAAATACTCCATCATCAACAATCTCAGGGTCCACACAGAGAACCAATTGAAAAATCAGCCACTATTAAGACGACAGGTGGATAAATCCATAAAGATGGGAAGAAACCAGCGCAGAAAGGAGGAAAGCACCTGAAACCAAAACACCTCACCTCCAGAAAAAAAACAAAACTCCTCACCAGCAAGGGAACAGAGCTGGACGGAGAATGAATGTGATGAAATGACGGAATCAGACTTCAGAAAGTGGATAATGAGAAACTTCAGTGAGCTAAAGGAACATGTTCTAAACCAGTGCAAAGAAACTAAGAACCTTGAAAAAAGATTTGAAAAAAGATTCCAGGAATTGATAACAAGAATGGACAACTTAGAGAGGAATATGAATGAATTGAAGAAGCTGAAAAACACAACACGAGAACTTCGCGAAGAATGCACAAGTTTCAACAGCCGAATTGACCAAGCTGAAGAAAGAATATCAGAAGTTGAAGATGAACTCAATGAAATAAAACGAGAAACCAAGATTAAAGAAAAAAGCACAAAAAGGAATGAACAAAATCTCCAAGAAATGTGGGACTATGTGAAGAGACCCAACCTACGTTTGATAGGTGTACCAGAATGTGATGAAGAGAATGAATCCAAGCTGAAAAACACTCTTCAGAATATTATCCAGGAAAATTTCCCCAACCTAGCAAGACAGGTCAATACACAACACCAGGAAATACAGAGAACACCACAAAGATACTCTGCAAGAAGAGCAACCCCAAGGCACATAATCGTCAGATTCACCAGAGATGAAACGAAGGAGAAAATACTAAGGGCAGCCAGAGAGAAAGGTCGGGTCACCCACAAAGGGAAGCCCATCAGACTCTCAGCAGATCTCTCGGCAGAGACTCTACAAGCCAGAAGAGAGTGGGGGCCAATATTCAACATCCTTAAAGAAAAGAACTATCAACCCAGAATTTCATATTCAGCCAAACAGAGCTTCATAAGGGAAGGAAAAATAAAAACTTTCACGAACAATAAAGTACTCAGAGATTTTGTCACCACTAGGCCTGCTTTACAAGAGCTCCTGAAAGAGGCACTACACATAGAAAGAAACAACCAGTTCCAGCCATCCTAAAAGCATACCAAATGCTAAAGACCATCAACAAAATGAAGAATGTACATGAACCAACAGGAAAAACAGCCAGCGAGCATCAAAATGGCAGTACCAAATTCACACATAACAATATTAACCCTGAATGTAAATGGGATAAATGCACAATCAAAAGACACAGACTGGCAAATTGGATAAAAAACCAAAACCCATCAGTATGCTGTATCCAGGAAACCCACCTCACACGCAAAGATACACAAAGGCTCAAAATAAAAAAATGAAGGAAGATTTATCAAGCAAATGGAGAGCAAAAAAAAGCAGGAGTTGCAATTCTCATCTCTGATAAAATAGACTTTAAAGAAACAAAGATCGAAAGGGACAAAGAAGGTCATTAAATAATGGTAAAAGGATCGATACAACAAGAAGAGATAACGATTCTAAATATATATGGACCCAATGTAGGAGCACCCAGATATATAAGGCAAGTTCTTAATGACTTACAAAGACTTAGACTCCCACACAATAATAGTGGGAGACTTTAACACTCCACTGTCAATAGCAGACAGATCAACCAGACAGAAAATTAACAAGGATATCCAGGACTTGAACTCAGACCTGGAACAAGCAAACCTGATAGACATTTACAGAACTCTCCACCCCAAATCCACAGAATATACATTCTTCTCAGCACCACATCACACCTACTCCAAAATTGACCACATAATTGGAAGTAAAGCACTCCTCAGCAAATGCAAAACAACTGAAATCATAACAAACAGTCTCTCAGACCATAGTGCAATCAAGTTGGAACTCAGAATTCAGAAAATAACTCAGAACCTCACAGCTTCATGGAAACTGAACAACTGGCTCTTGAATGTTGATTGGATAAACAATGAAATGAAGGCAGAAATAAAGAAGTTCTTTGAAACCAACGAGAATGAAGACACAACGTACCAGAATCTCTGGGACACATTTAAAGCAGTCTGTAGAGGAAAATATATAGCAATAAGTGCCCACATGAGAAGAGTGGAGAGATCCAAAATTGACACCCTATCGTCAAAATTGAAAGAGCTAGAGGAGCAAGATCAAAAAAGCTCAAAACCTAGCCGAAGACAAGAAATAACTAAGATCAGAGCAGAACTGAAGGAGATAGAGACAAGAAAAACCCTTCAAAAAATCAATAAATCTAAGAGCTGGTTTTTCGAAAAGATCAACAAAATAGACAGACCACTAGCCAGACTGATAAAAAAAGAGAGAACAACCAAATAGATGCAATAAAAAAACGATAAAGGAAATCACCACAGATTCCACAGAAATTCAAACCATCATCAGGGAAACTCACTGGTCTGGGTGCCCTGTTAAACCGGCAATCTGAGATTTGAAGGGCAGATTGGCGCATCCATCTGATTGAATGGGACTTGGACAGTGAGCCCTATCAGCAGGCTCCAGGGGCGCCAGTGAGAGAGTCGACCTTTCAGCTTGGGGAGAGGAAGAGAGAGACAGAGAGAGGACGGACTCTGAGGCAGGAGCTGGGTGATTGGGCTCAGCGGGTTCCACGCTCACGGGACAAGCAGGGCGGCGACTGGAGGCGCTTGGGGCTGAGAGTTTTCTGCCGGCATCTAGGACGGTGCAGCCCAGTGAGGGAGGGGTGTCCACCATTGCTGACGCAGTCGACCCCACTGAAGTACCGCCCAGGACTGACGCAGACTGCCGCTGCCCAGGCAACCTGCCATAACAGAGAGACTACTCGCCGCAGAAGAAACAGGGCGGACCTGATAGCAGGTCAGAGCCCCAGCCGGCAAATAGTGAATAGACTGCCGCCTAGTGGGGCAGGACAGTGCAACAGACACTCATAAAGAGCCCCAACTCCCTGAGACAGAGCATCTAAGGGTGAAAAAAAGAGTGGTGTTTTATGAGTTCAATTGCAGCAGACATAAACAACCTCCCAACAACCCTGAATGAACAACGGAGCTCACAGCTCAGCACTGGAGCTCCTATAGAGAACAGACTGTCTCATCAAGCAGCTCCCTGACCCCTGTATATCCAAGGAGTCACCCCAGAAAAAACTAATCAGACGGACACTTGGCTGGCATCATTCTGGAACAAGGGCAGCAGAAGAAAGTGGTATCATCCTCACTGTTCTGCAGCTGCTGCAGGTAAACCCCAGACAAGCAGGGCCTGGAGTGGAACTCAGCACTCATAACAGAAATGATAGATCATTAGAGGAAAACTAAGTAACAGAAATACTCCATCATCAACAATCCAGGTCCACACAGAGAACCAATTGAAAAATCAGCCACTATTAAGACGACAGGTGGATAAATCCATAAAGATGGGAAGAAACCAGCGCAAAAGGAGGAAAGCACCTGAAACCAAAACACCTCACCTCCAGAAAAAAAACAAAACTCCTCACCAGCAAGGGAACAGAGCTGGACGGAGAATGAATGTGATGAAATGACGGAATCAGACTTCAGAAAGTGGATAATGAGAAACTTCAGTGAGCTAAAGGAACATGTTCTAAACCAGTGCAAAGAAACTAAGAACCTTGAAAAAGATTTGAAAAAGATTCCAGGAATTGATAACAAGAATGGACAACTTAGAGAGGAATATGAATGAATTGAAGAAGCTGAAAACACAACACGAGAACTTTAAAGAAACAAAGATCGAAAGGGACAAAGAAGGTCATTAAATAATGGTAAAAGGATCGATACAAGAAGAAGAGATAAAAATTCTAAATATATATGGACCCAATTTTAGAGCACCCAGATATATAAGGCAAGTTCTTAATAACGTACAAAAAGACTTAGACTCCCACACAATAATAGTGGGAGATTTTAACACTCCACTGTCAGTAGCAGACAGATCAACCAGACAGAAAATTAACAAGGATATCCAGGACTTGAACTCAGACCTGGAACAAGCAAACCTGATAGACATTTACAGAACTCTCCACCCCAAATCTACAGAATATACATTCTTCTCAGCACCACATCACACCTACTCCAAAATTGACCACATAATTGGAAGTAAAGCACTCCTCAGCAAATGCAAAACAACTGAAATCATAAGAAACAGTCTGTCAGACCATAGTACAATCAAGTTGGAACTCAGAATTCAGAAAATAACTCAGAACCTCACAGCTTCATGGAAACTGAACAACTAACTCTTGAATGTTGATTGGATAAACAATGAAATGAAGGCAGAAATAAAGAAGTTCTTTGAAATCAACGAGAATGAAGACACAACGTACCAGAATCTCTGGGACACATTTAAAGCAGTCTGTAGAGGAAAATATATAGCAATAAGTGCCCACAAGAGAAGAGTGGAGAGATCCAAAATTGACACCCTATCGTGAAAATTGAAAGAGCTAGAGGAGCAAGATCAAAAAAGCTCAAAACCTAGCCGAAGACAAGAAATAACTAAGATCAGAGCAGAACTGAAGGAGATAGAGACAAGAAAAACCCTTCAAAAAATCAATAAATCTAAGAGCTCGTTATTTGAAAAGATCAACAAAATAGACAGACCACTAGCCAGACTGATAAAAAAGAAAAGAGAGAACAACCAAATAGATGCAATAAAAAACGATAAAGGGGAAATCACCACAGATTCCACAGAAATTCAAACCATCATCAGAGAATACTACAAACAACTCTATGCACATAAACTAGTAAATCAGGAAGAAATGGATAAATTCCTGGACGCCTGTGTCCTCCCAAGCCTAAACCAGGAGGAAGCCGAAACTATGAATAGACCAATAACAAGGTCTGAAGTTGAGGCAGCAATTAAGAGCCTACCACACAAAGAAGCCCAGGTCCAGATGGGTTCACAGCTGAATTCTACCAGACACACAAAGAGGATCTGGTACCATTCCTTCTGAAACTATTCCAAATAATCCAAAATGAGGCAACCCTTCCCAAATTATTTTATGAGACCAACATCATCCTGATACCAAAACCTGGCAGAGACTCAACAAGAAAAGAAAACTTCAGGCCAATATCCATGATGAACATAGATGCAAAAATCTTCAATAAAATACTGGCAAACCGATTGCAACAGCACATTAAAAAACTTATCCATCATGATCAAGTAGGCTTCATCCCTGGGATGCAAGGCTGGTTCAACATACGCAAGTCTATAAATGTAATTCACCACATAAACAGAAGCAAAAACAAAAATCACATGATTATCTCAATTGACGCAGAGAAGGCATTTGACAAAATTCAACAGCCCTTTATGCTAAAAACCCTCAATAAACTTGGTATTGATGGAACATAAATCAAAATAATAAAAGCTATTTATGACAAACCAACAGCCAATATCATACTTAATGGGCAAAAACTGGAAACATTCCCTTTGAAATTCGGCACTAGACAAGGATGCCATCTCTCACCACTTCTACTCAACATAGTACTGGAAGTTCTAGCCAGAGCAATCAGGCAAGAAAAAGAAATAAAGGGTATTCAAATAGGAAAGGTGGAAGCCAAATTGTCTCTATTTGCAGACGACATGATAGTATACCTAGAAGACCGCATCTTCTAATCCCAAAAGCTCCTGCAACTGATAAGCAACTTCAGCAAAGTCTCATGATATAAAATCAATGTTCAAAAATCACAAGCATTCCTATAAACCAATAACAGACTTAAAGAGAACCAAATCAAGAACGAACTGCCATTCACAATTGCTACAAAGAAAATAACATACCTAGGAATACAACTCACTAGAAATGTAAGGGACCTCTTTAAGGAAAACTACAAACAACTGCTCAACGAAATAAGAGAGGACACAAACAGATGGAGAAACATTCCATGTTCGTGGTTAGGAAGAATCAATATCGTGAAAATGGCTATACTGCCCAAAGTAATTTACACAATCAATGCTATCCCCATCAAACAAACATTGAATTTCATCACAGAACTGGAAAAAACCACCATGAATTTCATATGGAACCAAAACAGAGCCCGCATAGCCAAGTCAATTCTAAGCAAAAAGAACACAGCGGGAGGCATCACACTACCAGACTTCAGACCATAGTGCAACTGTTGGAACTCAGAATTCAGAAAATAACTCAGAACCACAGCTTCATGGAAACTGAACAACTCTTGAATGTTGATTGGATAAACAATGAAATGAAGGCAGAAATAAAGAAGTTCTTTGAAACCAACGAATGAAGACACAACGTACCAGAATCTCTGGGACACATTTAAAGCAGTCTGTAGAGGAAAATATATAGCAATAAGTGCCCACATGAGAAGAGTGGAGATCCAAAATTGACACCCTATCGTCAAAATTGAAAGAGCTAGAGGAGCAAGATCAAAAAGCTCAAAACCTAGCCAAAGACAAGAAATAACTAAGATCAGAGCAGAACTGAAGGAGATAGAGACAAGAAAACCCTTCAAAAATCAATAAATCTAAGAGCTGGTTTTTGAAAAGATCAACAAAATAGACAGACCACTAGCCAGACTGATAAAAAGAAAAGAGAGAACAACCAAATAGATGCAATAAAAACGATAAAGGGGAAATCACCACAGATTCCACAGAAATTCAAACCATCATCAGAGAATACTACAAACAACTCTATGCACATAAACTAGTAAATCAGGAAGAAATGGATAAATTCCTGGACGCCTGTGTCCTCCCAAGCCTAAACCAGGAGGAAGCCGAAACTATGAATAGACCAATAACAAGGTCTGAAGTTGAGGCAGCAATTAAGAGCCTACCAGACAAAAACAGGCAATGGGAAAGGATTCCTATTTAATAAATGGTGTTGGGAAAACTGGCTAGCCATGTGCAGAAAGCAGAAACTGGACCCCTTCCTGACACCTTACACTAAAATTAACTCCAGATGGATTAAAGACTTAAACGTAAGACCTGACACCATAAAAACCCTAGAAGAAAATCTAGGCAAAACCACTCAGGACATAGGAGTAGGCAAGGACTTCATGAACAAAACACCAAAAGCATTGGCAACAAAAGCCAAAATAGACAAATGGGACCTAATCAAACTCCACAGCTGCGGCAAAAGAAACAGTCACTAGAGTGAATTGGCAGCCATCAGAATGGGACAAAATGTTTGCAGTTTACATATCTGACAAAGGGCTGATATCCAGAATTTACAAAGAACTCAAACAGCTTTACAGGAAAAAAACAAACAAGCCCATTCAAAAATGGGCAAAGGATATGAACAGAAACTTTACAAAAGAAGACATACATGAGGCCAACAAACATATGAAAAAGTGCTCATCATCATTGGTCATTAGAGAGATGCAAATCAAAACCACATTGAGATACCATCTCACACCAGTTAGAATGGCGATCATTAAAAATTCTGGAGACAGCAGATGCTGGAGAGGATGTGGAGAAATAGGAACACTCTTACACTGTTGGTGGGAGTGTAAATTAGTTCACCCATTGTGGAAGACAGTGTGGCGATTCCTCAGGGACCTAGAAATAGAAATTCCATTTGACCCAGCAATCCCATTTCTGGGTATCTATCCAAAGGACTATAAATCGTTCTACTATAAGGACACATGCACAAGAATGTTGATTGCAGCACTGTTTACAATAGCAAAGACCTGGAACCAACCCAAATGCCCAACGATGATAGGCTGGACTGGGAAAATGTGGCACATATACACCATGGAATATTATGCAGCAATCAAAATGATGAGTTTGTGTCCTTTGTAGGGACATGGATGAATCTGGAGAACATCATTCTCAGCAAACTGACACAAGAACAGAAAAAGAAATACATATACTCACTCATAGGTGGGTGAGATAAATGAGAACACATGGACACAGAGAGGCGGTCTACTATACACTGGGGACTGTTGGGGGGAATGGGGGAGGAACAGCAGGGGGTGGCTTGGGGGGATAGCCTGGGTATGAATACCAAGTGTGGGTGAAGTGGAGGAATGCATCAAAGCACATTGCCATGCGTGTACCTATGCAACTATCTTGCTCGTTCTGCACATGTACCCCCAAACTTATAATGCAATAAAATTTTTTTTAAAAAAATACTGGCAAATCGATTGCAACAGCACATTAAAAACTTATGTATCATGATCATGTAGGATTCATCCCAGGGATGCAAGGCTGGTTCAACATAGGCAAGTCTATAAATGTAATTCACCACATAAACAGAAGCAAAAACAAAAACCACATGATTATCTCAATTGACGCAGAGAAGGCATTTGACAAAATTCAACATCCCTTTATCCTAAAAACCCTCAGTAAACTTGGTATTGATGGAACATATCTCAAAGTAATAAAAGCTATTTATGACAAACCAACAGCCAATATCATAGTTAATGGGCAAAAACTGGAAGCATTCCCTTTAAAATCTGGCACTAGACAAGGATGCCCTCTCTCACCGCTCCTATTCAACATAGTACTGGAAGTTCTATCCAGAGCAATCAGGCAAGAAAAAGAAATAAAGGGTATTCAAGTAGGAAAGGTGGAAGTTAAATTTTCTCTATTTGCAGACGACATGATAGTATACCTAGAAGACCTCATCACCTCAGCCCAAAAGCTCCTGCAACTGATAAGCAACTTCAGCAAAGTCTCAGGATATAAAATCAATGGGAAAAAATCTTTGCAGTTTACACATCTGACAAAGGGCTGATATCCAGAATTTACAAAGAACTCAAACAGATTTACCGGAAAAAAACAAACAAGCCTATTCAAAAATGGGCAAAGGATATGAACAGAAACTTTACAAAAGAAGACATACATGAGGCCAACAAACATATGAAAAAGTGCTCATCATCATTGGTCATTAGAGAGATGCAAATCAAAACCACATTGAGATATCATCTCACACCAGTTAGAATGGCGATCATTAAAAAATCTGGAGACAGCAGATGCTGGAGAGGATGTGGAGAAATAGGAACACTCTTACACTGTTGGTGGGAGTGTAAATTAGTTCACCCATTGTGGAAGACAGTGTGGCGATTCCTCAGGGACCTAGAAATAGAAATTCCATTTGACCCAGCAATCCCATTACTGGGTATCTATTTAAAAGACTATAAATCGTTCTACTATAAGGACACATGCACACGAATGTTCATTGCAGCACTGTTTACAATAGCAAAGACCTGGAACCAACCCAAATGCCCAACGATGATAGGCTGGACTGGGAAAATATGGCACATATACACCATGGAATATTATGCTGCAATCAAAAATGATGAGTTTGTGTCCTTTGTAGGGACATGGATGAATCTGGAGAACATCATTATCAGCAAACTGACACAAGAACAGAAAAAGAAATACCGCATATACTCACTCATAGGTGGGTGAGATAAATGAGAACACATGGACACAGAGAGGCGGTCTACTATACACTGGGGACTGTTGGGGGGAATGGGGGAGGAACAGCAGGGGGTGGCTTGGGGGGATAGCCTGGGTATGAATACCAAGTGTGGGTGAAGTGGAGGAATGCATCAAAGCACATTGCCATGCGTGTACCTATGCAACTATCTTGCTCGTTCTGCACATGTACCCCCAAACTTATAATGCAATAAAATTTTCTTTAAAAAAATACTGGCAAATCGATTGCAACAGCACATTAAAAACTTATGTATCATGATCATGTAGGATTCATCCCAGGGATGCAAGGCTGGTTCAACATAGGCAAGTCTATAAATGTAATTCACCACATAAACAGAAGCAAAAACAAAAACCACATGATTATCTCAATTGACGCAGAGAAGGCATTTGACAAAATTCAACATCCCTTTATCCTAAAAACTCTCAGTAAACTTGGTATTGATGGAACATATCTCAAAGTAATAAAAGCTATTTATGACAAACCAACAGCCAATATCATAGTTAATGGGCAAAAACTGGAAGCATTCCCTTTAAAATCTGGCACTAGACAAGGATGCCCTCTCTCACCGCTCCTATTCAACATAGTACTGGAAGTTCTATCCAGAGCAATCAGGCAAGAAAAAGAAATAAAGGGTATTCAAGTAGGAAAGGTGGAAGTTAAATTTTCTCTATTTGCAGACGACATGATAGTATACCTAGAAGACCTCATCACCTCAGCCCAAAAGCTCCTGCAACTGATAAGCAACTTCAGCAAAGTCTCAGGATATAAAATCAATGTGCAAAAATCACAAGCATTCCTATACACCAATAACAGACTTAAAGAGAACCAAATTAAGAACGAACTACCACTCACAATTGCTACAAAGAAAATAAAATGCCTAGAAATACAACTCACAAGGAATGTAAGGGACCTCTTTAAGGAAAACTACAAACAACTGCTCAACGAAATAAGAGAGGACACAAACAGATGGAGAAACATTCCATGTTCGTGGTTAGGCAGAATCAATATTGTGAAAATGGCTATACTGCCCAAAGTAATTTACACATTCAATGCTATCCCCATCAAACTACCATTGAATTTCTTCACAGAACTGGAAAAAACCACCATGAATTTCATATGGAACCAAAAAAGAGCCCGCATAGCCAAGTCAATTCTAAGCAAAAAGAACACAGCGGGAGGCATCACGCTATTATACCTCAAACTATACTACAAGGCAACAGTAATCAAAACAGCATGGTACTGGTACCAAAACAGAGATATAGACCAATGGAACAGAACAGAAGAATCGGAGGCAACACAACATATCTACAGCCATATTATCTTTGATAAACCAGACAAACACAGGCAATGGGGAAAGGATTCCCTATTTAATAAATTGTGTTGGGAAAACTGGCTAGCCATGTGCAGAAAGCAGAAACTGGACCCCTTTCTGACACCTTACACTAAAATTAACTCCAGATGGATTAAAGACTTAAACGTAAGAACTGACACCATAAAAACCCTAGAAGAAAATCTAGGCAAAACCGTTCAGGACATAGGAGTAGGCAAGGACTTCATGAACAAAACACCAAAAGCATTTTCAACAAAAGCCAAAATAGACAAATGGGACCTAATCAAACTACACAGCTTCTGCACGGCAAAAGAAACAGTCACTAGAGTGAATCGGCAACCATCAAAATGGGAAAAAATCTTTGCAGTTTACACATCTGACAAAGGGCTGATATCCAGAATTTACAAAGAACTCAAACAGATTTACCGGAAAAAAACAAACAAGCCTATTCAAAAATGGGCAAAGGATATGAACAGAAACTTTACAAAAGAAGACATACATGAGGCCAACAAACATATGAAAAAGTGCTCATCATCATTGGTCATTAGAGAGATGCAAATCAAAACCACATTGAGATATCATCTCACACCAGTTAGAATGGCGATCATTAAAAAATCTGGAGACAGCAGATGCTGGAGAGGATGTGGAGAAATAGGAACACTCTTACACTGTTGGTGGGAGTGTAAATTAGTTCACCCATTGTGGAAGACAGTGTGGCGATTCCTCAGGGACCTAGAAATAGAAATTCCATTTGACCCAGCAATCCCATTACTGGGTATCTATTTAAAAGACTATAAATCGTTCTACTATAAGGACACATGCACACGAATGTTCATTGCAGCACTGTTTACAATAGCAAAGACCTGGAACCAACCCAAATTCCCATCGATGATAGACTGGACTGGGAAAATGTGGCACATATACACCATGGAATATTATGCAGCAATCAAAAATGATGAGTTTTTGTCCTTTGTAAGGACATGGATGAATCTGGAGAACATCATTCTTAGCAAACTGACACAAGAACAGAAAAAGAAATACTGCATATACTCACTCATAGGTGGGTGAGAAAAATAAGAACACATGGACACAGAGAGGCGGTCTACTATACACTGGGGACTGTTGGAGGAAATGGGGGAGGGACAGCGGTGGGGGCAGGGGGGGATAGCCTGGGGATGAATACCAAGTGTGGGTGAAGGGGAGGAAGACAGCAAAACACACTGCCATGTGTGTACCTATGCAACTATCTTGCACGTTCTGCACATGTACCCCAAAACCTATAATGCAATAAAAATTAAAAAAAAAGAATTTTTTGAAGCTATGCTCATTAAGTAATATGTAATTTTCTTTTTGTGTGATGTTATTATCTGGTTTTGTTGGTGTTGTTGTTTGTTTACTTTTTTTTTTTTTTTTGAGACAGACTCTCAGTCTGTCACCCAGGCTGAAAGGCATGTTGTGATTTCATCTCACTGAAACCTCTGCCGCCTGGTTTTTTTCTTTTTTAAAAAAATTGTACTTTAGGTGCTGGGGTACATGTGCAGATTATGCAGGAATGTTGCATAGGTACACACATGGCAATGTGGTTTGCTGCCTCCATTTTCCTTTCACGTACATCTGGCATTTCTCTTCATGTTATTTTTCTCCCATCTCCACACTCCCTGCTGTCCCTCCCTTTACCTCTCCAACAGACCCCAGTGTGTGTTTCTCCTCTCCCTGTGTCCCTATGTTCTCATTGTTCAACAACCTCCTGTAAGTGAGAACATGTGATGTTTGATTTTTTGTTCTTGTGTCAGTTTGCTGAGAATGATGGTTTCCAGATTCATTCATGTCCCTTCAAAAGACAAAAACTCATCATTTTTTATGGCTTCATAGCATTCCATGGTGTATATATGCTACATTTTCCTTGTCCAGTCTATCATTGATGGGCTTTTGTGTTGGTTCCAGGTCTTTGATATTGTAAACAGTGTCTCTGTGAACATACCTGTACATGTGTCTTTACAATAGGATGATTTATAATCTTTTGGGTATATATCCAGTAATGGGATTGCTGGGTCAAATTGAATTTTTATTTCTCAGTCATTGAGAAAGAGTCACACTGTCTTCCACAATGGTTAAACTAGTTTACACTCTCACCAACAGTGTAAAAGTGTTCCTATTTCTCCACATCCTCTCCAGCATCTTTTGTCTCCAGATTTTAATGATTCCCATTCAATGGGCAAAGGATATGAACAGAAACTTTACAAAGAAGACATACATGAGGCCAACAAACATATGAAAAGTGCTCATCATCATTGGTCATTAGAGATGCAAATCAAAACCACATTGAGATATCATCTCACACCAGTTAGAATGGCGATCATTAAAAAATCTGGAGACAGCAGATGCTGGAGAGGATGTGGAGAAATAGGAACACTCTTACACTGTTGGTGGGAGTGTAAATTAGTTCACCCATTGTGGAAGACAGTGTGGCGATTCCTCAGGGACCTAGAAATAGAAATTCCATTTGACCCAGCAATCCCATTACTGGGTATCTATTTAAAAGACTATAAATCGTTCTACTATAAGGACACATGCACACGAATGTTCATTGCAGCACTGTTTACAATAGCAAAGACCTGGAACCAACCCAAATTCCCATCGATGATAGACTGGACTGGGAAAATGTGGCACATATACACCATGGAATATTATGCAGCAATCAAAAATGATGAGTTTTTGTCCTTTGTAAGGACATGGATGAATCTGGAGAACATCATTCTTAGCAAACTGACACAAGAACAGAAAAAGAAATACTGCATATACTCACTCATAGGTGGGTGAGAAAAATAAGAACACATGGACACAGAGAGGCGGTCTACTATACACTGGGGACTGTTGGAGGAAATGGGGGAGGGACAGCGGTGGGGGCAGGGGATAGCCTGGGGATGAATACCAAGTGTGGGTGAAGGGGAGGAAGACAGCAAAACACACTGCCATGTGTGTACCTATGCAACTATCTTGCACGTTCTGCACATGTACCCCAAAACCTATAATGCAATAAAAATTAAAAAAAAAGAATTTTTTGAAGCTATGCTCATTAAGTAATATGTAATTTTCTTTTTGTGTGATGTTATTATCAGGTTTTGTTTTTGTTGTTGTTTGTTTAATTTCTTTTCTTTTTTTTTTTTTTTTTTTGAGACAGACTCTCAGTCTGTCACCCAGGCTGAAAGGCATGTTGTGATTTCAGCTCACTGAAACCTCTGCCGCCTGGTTTTTCTTTTTAAATTGTACTTTAGGTGCTGGGGTACATGTGCAGATTATGCAGGAATGTTGCATAGGTACACACATGGCAATGTGGTTTGCTGCCTCCATTTTCCTTTCACGTACATCTGGCATTTCTCTTCATGTTATTTTTCTCCCATCTCCACACTCCCTGCTGTCCCTCCCTTTACCTCTCCAACAGACCCCAGTGTGTGTTTCTCCTCTCCCTGTGTCCCTATGTTCTCATTGTTCAACAACCTCCTGTAAGTGAGAACATGTGATGTTTGATTTTCTGTTCTTGTGTCAGTTTGCTGAGAATGATGGTTTCCAGATTCATTCATGTCCCTTCAAAAGACAAAAACTCATCATTTTTTATGGCTTCATAGTATTCCATGGTGTATATATGCTACATTTTCCTTGTCCAGTCTATCATTGATGGGCTTTTGTGTTGGTTCCAGGTCTTTGATATTGTAAACAGTGCCTCTGTGAACATACCTGTACATGTGTCTTTACAATAGAATGATTTATAATCTTTTGGGTATATATCCAGTAATGGGATTGCTGGGTCAAATTGAATTTTTATTTCTCAGTCATTGAGAAAGAGTCACACTGTCTTCCACAATGGTTGAACTAGTTTACACTCTCACCAACAGTGTAAAAGTGTTCCTATTTCTCCACATCCTCTCCAGCATCTTTTGTCTCCAGATTTTTAATGATTCCCATTCTAACTGGCATCAGGTGGTATCTCAATGTGATTTTGATTTGCATTTCTCTAATAATCAGTAATAATGAGCATTTTATCATGTTTGTTGGCCTCATATATGTCTTCTTTTGAAAAGTGTCTGTTCATATTCTTTGCCCACTTTTGAATGGGTTTGTTTGCTTTGTTCTTGCAAATCTGTTTAAGTTCTTTGTAGATTCTAGATATTAGCCCTTTGTCAGATTGGTAGATTGCAAAAATTTTTTCCCATTCTGTTGGTTGCCAGTTCAGTCTAATGATTGTTTCTTTTGCTGTACAGAAGCTCTGGAGTTTAATTAGGTCCCATTTGTCTATTCTGGGTTTTGTTGCCAATGCTTTTGGTGTTTTAGTCATGAAGTAATTGCCTATGCCTAGGTCCTGAATGGTTTTGCCTAGGTTTTCTTCTAGGTTTTTTTCATGGTGTTAGGTCTTATGTTTAAGTCTTCAATCAATTGAGAGCTAATTTTAGTGTAAGGTGTTAGGAAGGGGTCCAGTTTCTGCTTTCTGCACAATGCTAGACAGTTTTCCCAACACCATTTATTAAACAGGGAATTATTTCCCTATTGCTTGTTTTTGTCAGGTTTGTCAAATATCAGATGGTTGTAGATGTGTGGCGTTTTCTCCAAGGACTCTGTTCTGTTCCATTCATCTATATCTTCGTTTTGGTACCAGTTCCATGCTATTTTGATTACTGTTGCATTGTAGTATAGTTTGAAATCAGGTGGCGTGATGCCTCCAGCTTTGTTCTTTTTGTTTAGGACTGCCTTGGCTATGTGGGCTTCCTTTTGGTTCCATATGAAGTTTAAGGTGTTTTTTTCCAGTTCTGTGAAGAAGGTCATTGGTAACTTGATGGAAATAGAATTGAATCTGTAAATTACTTGGGCAGTATGGTCATTTTCACGATATTGATTCTTCCAAACCATGAACATGGAATGTTTCTCCATCTGTTTTTGTCCTCTCTTATTTCCTTAAGCAGTGATTTGTAGTTCTTCTTGAAGAGCTGCTTTGAAGTTGTTTTTCTAGGTATTTTATTCTATTTGTAGCAACTTTGAATGAGAGTTTGCTCGTGATTCAAA